>PVKM010006232.1:0-44979 GCA_004027735.1 Carollia perspicillata
ATGCCTTTAATATGCTAAAAAATTAAACAAGGAAAATCCTTGTACACTTTATGTTCAACTATTACAGAAAAAATAAAACTGTAGTTTGATACATAATTAGAATTATCAGTGGCTGTGTCTCACCCATATTGTTGGGAATTGTAATGCAAACAAACAAAGGCAGCTGTTTCGTTCAGCGTGTCAAGTCCATTACTGTCTCAGGAGCTGTTCTGATTAAGCCTAACATGATGTGATCACTTTCATCACTTTGCAGCTGCTCTGACAGCATTTAGATTTCAAAAAATAGCCCATGTTGTATATTCCAAAACCTAAGTAAAGAATTCACATCTGTGTTATTTATACGCTTCCAAAATTAATTGACATGCTCTCGCCAATATGGTAGGTGTTTTTCTCTGAACTCCAGTTAATATGTGCTCTTTGGTGAGGTGGATCCTGTTTTGAATAGGACTTAGGTTCATTCTTACTCAGAGGTTTGTGACATCATGCAGAACACCTTAGGAAGAGCATGGCACTCAAGGAGCATAAATGTGAATCGAATACCAGCTATGTGGTAGGCAAGAGAGGAAGCAAATACAGCAAGAACACATTACTACAGTTCGCATTTTTTATTTGAAAATGGCATTAAATATGGTGAAAAATTCAGACTTGTTCGCTGTAGTTACTGCAATTCCCCTTTTCTTAAAGCAATCTTATTGTTTTGAATGAATAACCACTGTGTCATTTACTTCAAATATATTTTCGTTGGTGTAGTCATGAAAACCTTTTATTTTGTTGTTGTTCGTAACCAGTATGCATGGCCTTCTTCCCACCATCATTCTACATACACGTGAAGTAGCTCATCATTCAACAAGTTATTTCGGCTCCTTTCAGTGCCCATTGCAATCATGACTTTTCTATAAAAAATTAATCACAGTAAAGAAAAGAAAGGCTAAGTAGGCATATTGTACTTCAAGAAAACTCTACCACTTATATTTAGGGCACTTTCCATTTCTTCCTCCCCGGAAAACTCATTCTCTTAAATATTCAATTGTTCTCTCTCCGCTGGATATTCCGACTATGGACAAGCTCAATTCTATAAAACCTGCTTTTAAACCTGAGATCGAAAATAACACCCCTTCCTTTGATGAGCACTTCTCAAACGTAGACATACATAAAATGCACATTACCGGATCCTGTCTCGGAAATTCATTTTCGGTCCGAGGTATGGAAGGAAAATACATTTACATGAGTATTCAGATGATACAAGGCCCACACTTGGAAAACCTGGTTCTGTATTTCTTAAACTTTATTTACACTTTGAAAGATCTATCATGTTCTATACGTCTGCTCATTCATACACATATTTTTTTTTCTGGGAAATTGCTGATGGGTGTATAAAATGGTGAAGCTGATATGAAAAATAGTATAGATATTCCTCAGGAAATTAAAAATAGAGGTACCATATGATCCAGAAATTGAAATCTGGCTATATGTCCCAACTATTTTAAAAACAGAGACCCAGCTATGGCTGGTGTGGCTCAGTGGGTTGAATGCCAGCCTGTGAACCAAAAGGTCACTGGTTTGATTCCCAGTCAGGGCACATGCCTGGGTTGTGGGCAAGGTCCCCAGTAGGGGGCATGCAAGAGACAACCACACAATGATGTTTTTATCCCTCTCTTTCTCCCTTCCTTACCCACTAAAAATGAATGAATAAAATCTTTAAAAAAATAAAAACAGAGACCTAAACAGACAGATGTGCACCTATGTTCATATTAACATTATTCACAGTAGCCAAAAGGTGGATGAAACCAAATCATTCATCTGCATGTGAATTGATAAACAAAATACATTACATACATGCAACAGAATATTATTCAACATTCAAATGACAGAAATTGACATTTTAAGTCATGGATAAAACTTTTAGACACTATGCTAAGTAATATGGGCCACTCATGAAAGAACAAATACTGTATAACTCCACTTACGTGAGGTCTAAAGTGGTCAAATCATAGAGATGGAAAGCAGAATGGTCGTTTCCAGGTACTGGGAGTAGAAAGGAATGGAGAGTCCCTGTTTAATGTGTGGGTGCAGGATTTTAGTTGGGAAAGAGAAACAATTCTGTAGATGGTGGTGATAGTTTCATAACAATGGGAAAGTACATTTGAAAATGGTGTATTTTATGCTTTATGCATTTACATAAATATATGTATATATACATGTATATCTACATCATATATATATATAATGACAAAAACTATCAGAAATAAAATATGTTGGGGAACATTAGCTTATGTTAGGTGGATATAATTAGAGTTCATGTAAGGTGAGGTGAGATATGCATGCTAAAATTGATTAAATATTCATGACAATATTTCAAGGGAAGTTATTAAAGGATAGATATAAAGGCTTTAACTTCCAAACCAGTACAAAAATAAAATAGGAAAAAACTTAAATCAATCTAGGAAAAGGAACAAAGAATAAAAATTGGTAGAGAAAATGCAAAGCAGAGGAAATGGAAAATGGAAAATAGCAAAGCAAATTCAAATATATCAATAGTTACATAAGTGTAAGTTATTTAAAGTTGATACATAAAAGAATAGAGACTATCCCATTGGAGTAAAAAAAGGTAAAACAAAATTTAGATAGATAGTATTTTGAATAAATGTTTAAATCATAAAGATATTAAACATTAAAATAGAAAAGGACATACCAGGAAAATTCAACCCAAAGATTCCTAGGAAAGGTAACTGGGTATCAGACAAAACAGACTACAGAAAAAAAACAATGTTATGGACAAAAAGATGACCATGTTATAATAAATATTTCAATTCACCTGGAAGATAAAATTCTAAATATGTATAATGTTCTAAAACAATCTCATTCTATACAGTGCAAATATGAAAGATTTACCATTATGAAATTTATAAGGCCAATCAAAGAGTGATTTTTCCATTGCAATATCAATGGTTAGTGTAGATTTTAATCTAATTAATAGATTTTAGTTAGAAGATTATGCCGGTGGACAGGGATAGGAATGACCATTGGAGTGTATCACAGGGCACACTTCTTAATGCAGCCACAGAGACATATGAAATAGATAATATTGCTGATCAGTAAGGGTTGAGAGGCACTATCAGTATGCAGTACTGAGACACACTTGGATATTTATATTTTTAGCCATCATTGTTCATGTGTTTTTTATTCATCCCCCGTCTTTTCTCTCCTTTGGGGATTCCAATTACATGTGTCATTCACTACTTGAAGTTGCCTCTCAGCTCACTGATGGTCTGTTTTTATTGCCGTTAGTTTTTCCATGCACTTTCCCTCCTGCACTTCGTTTGGGATATTTTCTACTTCAATGTGTTAAAGTTCACTAATTCTTTCTTCTGAATTGTCTAGTTTGGGGTTAAACATATCCAGTATCTTTTTAAAATCTTGGACATCGTGGTTTTCACCTGTAAAAGTTAGATTTGGCTCTTTTCTATCTTCCATGCCTGTACATAACTTGCTCAAATTTTTCCTTTAGTTTCTTCACCTATGTTGCACTAACAATACCTGTTTTAATGCTATTAACTATTAATTCTATTACATGTCCTTTCTAGGTCAGTTTCCAATTATTTTTCTCCTCATTATGGAGTGTATCTTTCTGCTTTATATTATATCTGATAATTTTTTATTAGATGCCCAGTGGTGCAGAATATTTTTGTTTTCTTAAAAATATTTTGAGCTTCGCTGTAGGATGCAATTAAATCACATGAATTCGGTTTAATTCTCTCAAGTTGTGCTTTTAAGTTTGTTAGGCCACATCAGAGCAGTATTTATTCTAGGGATACATTTTCCCCCTTGTTGAGGGAAGATCCCTTTTTAACACTCACGTATTATTATTAAATGCTGTTACAATATTAGATATGGATGCTTCTTAAGTTGTAAAATTCCCTGCTTTGCCTTGGGAGGCTGCATTATCCCTGAATCTGTGTGATCTGAGTCCCGTTTCTATCATCTTCGGGCACTTCCCCTCACCCCACTCCCTGTTCAAACAATGCCCTGATGTGTGTGCTGATTCATCAGCACTCGGCTGTGCACTACCCAGGGCCTCTGCGCGTATCAGGAGTTCCCTCGCTGTGAAGCGCTTTCTTCAACAGCAGCTTGGCTCTGTCAGCTTCCCGACCCCAATCCTCCCCGTGTATGATCTGAACAGTCTCCTGAAAGAAAGGTGGGCTTTCACAGGTGCCGCCTCCTTTAACTTCTGGCCCTCATGAGTCCCCCTTTCTTTTTCTTGCCCAGTGATCAGTGTTCTCATTGCCAATGCTTAATTTTTTGGTCTTTTTTTATTGCTTGTTTCACATGAGAATATATAAATCCAGTCCCTGTTACTCCAACTTGAGTTGGTGTGTAGATTGTTTTTATAGAGGTTCAGTCTGTTTTTAACTAACACAAAAAGCGTTACCGGAAACAGTGTGGTATGTAACTCAAGATGCGCTGCAGTGGCTTAGCAGTCAGGCAGCTAATAACAAGTGCACAGATGTTGCAGGCTGGACGGCTACCTACCTGTCTATGTCACAGAAAATGTTTTCTGAAATCGTCAGCTCTGATAACTTGGAGACGTTTGCAGTTCTAGAAGAAACATTTGTATATTATCAGAATGTCAGTATGTATCAGTGGTTCCTTGAAGACTCTAGCAAGGCATTATGAAGATACAGACGAGTTTAGGAATAACTGGATGCAATGGAAAGAATTCATAATTTCAAGGCCTTGAGAACTGGAAAGCTAAATGCAATTGTATTTCCTCCTGACTAGTGTTTCAAGTAGCCTGATGATATACCTCTGTGTGTGTGTGTGTGTGTGTGTGTGTGTGTGTGTGTGTGTCTGAGAGAGAGAGAGAGAGAAGTGAATAAATACACCAAGAATAAATATGATGTCCAGAAAAGATTTCGATGTGATTGCTGGCACATAAATCTCACTATGATCAAATTTCTTCGGAAAACTATTCTATTTTTCAGAGAATCACATTACTGGTGAAACTTCAATCTTGGCCTAAAAGGTCTATGCTTAATTGACACAATATAATTCTTTGGATCCCAAACCCACACTATTTGAAAGTAGGCTGTAAAAGATTTTTATTTCCCCCAAAGGGCATGTTCTCCTGTGTCCATTATGTCGTGGTATTAGAAGGTTATGGATTAGTTAAGGACATCTCAGAAGGTGAAGTCAGAGCCAAGAAGAGTGACAGATGATATATTTTCATTGTTTGAGGTACTTTTTCTATTGATGGGGAAGAATGTCTTCCCCATAGCTGTCCCGCAGTATTCTATTATTGTGTGATTCAATTGCTCGTTTGTTTCACATTTTCCCTTTTCTATCTGAAAGTTTATATCGCTCTTCATGACATTATTCTTTGTTGGTCTTATACAGCAGTAAATACTTTTACTTTAATTTACTAGATTGATGAGCCATAACAAGATCCACTTTCAGACCTGGTGGAAGGAACTGAACGCCACCCAGAGATCTTGGACACTGAGTGGAGTGCGACGTCTCCACTGGGCTCTGGGGTGGCTTTCTCTAGGGGAGAGTGTGTTCCAAAGGTGGGAAGGAGGCAGGTAGGTATTGGGAGGCCAGGGAGCACGTGGCGGCAAGGACTGCCGGCTGACCACCAAATGCATCCTTCCTTTCCTGAGCACATAGGTAGGCTGCTTTTCCCAGCTTCCCTTACACTTAATTTTGGCAACACATTTAAACTCTAGGCAATGGAATGCAATTACAACTGGTGTGTGTTAATCTGAGTTCTGGCTTTTAAGGCAGAATCATTTATTACATCTGTAAAATGCATGTTGATGACAAGACATGAGAAGTTGGAGGAACTATGTGATAGACGGAAGATGGAGCAAATCCACTTGGCTACTGAATTCATGTTCTCAGTGTCTCATAAAAAACCTCTATTATATTTTGAGCTTTTATATTTTGTAGCTACTCATTATAGTGATTTAGCTTGTAATAATTTTCTCTAGCATCTAACAATTTCTCACCTTTGAGAATCTGTGGCACATGTGTACCAGGCCAGGTATGCAAGAATATTAAAAGTAGTGCAATGCATAGAGCAAAAATCTAGAAACAATGCCGTGTGCTCTACAGGAAAATAAACAACCAGTGGTATATTATTAAACAGAATATAATACATCTAGGACAAAAAGAAATTTGAACTCTATGTGGTACCTTAGATACATTTGATATATATTGGTTTGTGTGATGAAAGTCAGACCCAGCTTACAGTGTATCATTTTTTAAGTTCCAAACAAGGATAACTAAAAATTTTGGTGTTTAAATTTATGTACATAATTGATAAATTAAAACATAGACAAAAGAAATTGATAAACACAAAATTCACATACTTACAGGAGGAGACAGGACAGTGGATCTACGTAATTGGTGAAGTTTTCATTATTGGGTGAAGTATTGGTTTCACATGAGTGAATTACATTATGTTTGATAACTCACATGTTACCTATATTATTTTGTGCTTATCAGATATTATTTATAAAATTTAATAAAGGAAAAAATAATTAAAAAAAGAATGGATTGTAGGTGCAACAAGCTAGAAGTTTTCGCCACAAACTGGCCTCCCCTTTTGCTGCCTGACTGTGTCAGTGTTGAAGAGGGTGTTTACCCCACACAGACACACCAACGCTAATAGGTGGGAGAAATGGAGGTGTGCAGTGATGATTATTCACTGATAGGAATTATTTGTGAACGCTGTGGACAGATGTGGAAGAAAGCACTCAGTGGTGAATAAGAAATGAGTCAGAAAGTCCATCCAGGTCCCAATCCTGTTCCAGGAAAACTATATTGGCTTCCTTTCCCACTTGTAAAGATTTTGAAATAGTAGCAGAGATATTTGTATGTACACACTGCTACATAGAACGAGTCCCGTGAGCAAATCATGAATTTGAAATTCCTGAAGAAAAGGAAAACAGACTGTTTATAACAGGTGGAGTAAAAAAATCCATGCAAAATACAAACAAGTGCGGGCTGAAGGAGGGTCCATTCTGGAGGCACAGCAGGTATAGACTCAGTAGCCACCAAGCAAGGGGGCCTTTGAGCAGTCTGGAGCTGCCCCACGGCTTCTGGGTGGCCCGCTTATTTCCTGTTGCATTTTGCATTAGGCGGTTGAGAGTGGTGATGTGTTTCTCCACAGTTAATTCAGTGTCTCTAGACCCCGAGGCCAGAAAGGTAGAACATTATTATCTATCTTCTTCTCAAGTGGAGAATTCCTTAAGGAAAGGGAAGAGGGAAATTCTAGTGGAAGAGACAAGGGACTGTCACGGCTGGTTTAACGGCCAGCCCATTGGACACCCTCGCTGGGAGTAGAACTTTCATTCTCAATCAGAAACATAAAGTTTCTCAAGCATGAAAATGAGCTCATCAAACGTTTAAGCTTTTAACATTTAAATAAAATAAGTGCTGGAGAAAGCACTTACATTTATTCAAACAAATAAACACAGTTAGTTGGTTGAAGGGGAGCTTCTTGAACTGGACAATTTAGTTAAGATATTTATCTAAAACACATAACCACAGGTAAAAAAAAAAACAGTTTGAACATAAATCTAAAAAGAAATCAAGCCTCTAGATTGTAAGGGCATGCTTAGAACTGAATGGCTAAAAGGAAAAGGGTCTACACCAGACAAATTACAGTGAGATTTAAGATTTCTAAAGAGCCCTGACTAGTGTGGCTCGGTTGGCTGGGCATCATCCTGCAAACCAAAAAGTTACCGGTTAAAGATAAGAAGACCCTAAAAACTTTCAGACCCTAAAACAACAGATACAAAAGAATTAAACACCTCAATGACAAAAGTGTGAATGTAAGAGGCCCCAAACGTATAAAGAATTTTTATAGAATTGTATTTTGTCCGAAGGATACATCTGAGAAGATGTATATTCTGCTGACTATACAACAGAATGAGAAAACTAATGCTTCCCAGAATAGCAGTGCGTAGCTCCTTTTATGTGGTAGGAATTAAGGAGGGAATATTAAGAAGATTACATGAAGGTGGGAGAAAGCAAGGTGGGAATTGGATCCAGGGTAGTTAACAAAATGATGTGTTCTCTTACGGGTGGTCATGCTTTAGAAGGAAAGGTCTGAGAGGCATTTTAAAGGTTTATTAGCCTGGATGCACAGAAACAATGGACAGGGCTTGGTTAAGGTACACCGTGTACACTAAAGAAGTTGCATGCCCGGGGCATGATGACCCACCATGACCTCCCCCAATTGGGACTTCATGATCGGATCATACTGTGGGGTTGCTTTCCATACAGCCCCCTTTTTTAGCCCATACACAGAGATCACGAAGCATGAAGCAATGCTTTTAAGGTTGGGAAAGAAAATATTAAAAAGTTATGGCATCTGCCCTGGCTGGTGTGGCTCAGTGCTCAAATGAGCACTGGACTGTGAAGCAAAGGGTCACTGGTTTGGTTCCCAGTCAGGGCACATGCCTGGGTTGCAGGCCAGGTCCTTGGTTGGGGGTGCATGAGAGGCAGCCACATGTTGATATTTCTCTTCCTCTTTTCCTCTCTCCCTTCCCTTCTCTCTAAAAATAAATAAATAAAATCTTTTAAAAACAGTTATGGCATCTTATCTCCTGCCAAACCAACATTGTAGAATTGATAGGTAAACTTGAGAGTTAAAGATTTTAGCATTAGTTATGGTTGATAGGCTTCAGTGATTAATGCCTGTGGAAAGCTGCATTAATCACAGGAACTGGAATACAGGACCTAGGCGCCTCCAGGAGGTGGAAAAGCAACACAACCTTTGTGCCCCAGAGGGTCTGCCAGGGGTCAAGAGGGTATCTGAGCCATCGTGTTTCTGGGAGGGAAGTCCTTGATGCAGATAAAGAATCGTTGATCATTAGATAAAGAAATACTAGTAAAAATCACTGCCAGACTGCAACTTTTATCCGATTGACCTTTTTTCCAAGCTCCTTACCTACCATTTTCTTCTCCTTATAAAAAGGTTGGCTGAAAATAAGATGTTCAGATGGTTTTTAGGGTACATAACCCACCATCTTCTCAGATTCCCAGTATCTGAATAAAGCGTCCATAAAGATTCAATCTTTGTCTCTACTTGTTAGTTCTGGTAGTGACAGGCAACATGCGCATTGATTTTCTGGTTTCAGAATGAGCAAAAATAATGAATTATTAAGTCACCACAGGATTAAAAAAAGATTTAAAAAAAGAAAAATTAATAATCCAAGAATGATTAAAAAAGGACTAACACAAAGGAAAGGTTAGGTCCAATGATATCAGTAACTCATATATTGTTGTATCAAATCTCATAGAATCACCTATCATCATATGTATATTGAAATAACAATATTCCATTATAAACTCTCACATTGCTTTTAAACACCTAGATTCATGATATATTTAATAGAAATAATATGAAATAAAAAATACATGCCTCAGAAATTTCTGGCAAAAGATGTGTATTCTTCCAACATTTAAAATTAAAAAAAAGAAAATTCAAATATATTGTATACTACCCTCAAATTTAATTCTGTTAGCCCTAATGAGTTAAACTTCTAAGAAATTAACGTTTAAGATTTTATTATTTCCAACTTATTATTTGGCTCATTCTAAGGTAGAGTTCTCAATATCTGGATAGATTTAGTTTAGGTTTGGGGTTTTGTTTTTGTGTTGTTTTGTTATTGTTGCTGTAGCTTCCATTGGACTGTCCCTCATTAGAATGGGCACAACAGTTTTATTAGTTCAATGTTAGGTCTCTGATTTCCTTATCTTTTAAAGAATTGAAAAATATGGGAAACCCAAAGTTATCACAGTGCTGACACCCATCTAGGATGATAGATTATTATTTGTGGACTATTCTATCTCTCTCTGCCCCTGGCAGGTGCTTATGGAGATTATATCTCCCAATTCCATTGACTCTGGGTTCACCAAATGAATCACTTTATTCCAAGCAAAGCTAGTGGAAGCAGCAATATACCAGGATGAGAAGACTTTAGAATGCATTACATGCTTTTGGTTGCCCTTCTTGGGACTTTCACCCACTGCCTTACCAAGAACATTTTACCAAGTAACTCTTACCAAGTAACTCTTGCTCCATTAGCCTGGGTCCTGAGCCATGAGAGTCTTAGAGTGGACTTGAACCTAAGTGGCAGCCAACTGGGGCCTGAATCTGAGCTGAGCCAAGTTGAATCTGTAGTTGACCCATAAACCCGGGAAGGAAAAACAAATGTCTGTGTTTTGCACCACTGAGATTAGGATATTGTTAGTTATTCTGCTTTATTGTGGTGATAACTGACTAATGCACTCATTGAAATCTAGGACCTCGATGAGTTATTGCAGGAAAGTCTTTGTTCCCACAATTCAGTACTTAACCTAATAAAAATATTGTTTCCAAACAGCATAGCTGAGACTTAGTAATTTCTAAATCACAGCTAAAATGTGCCTGTTTGTAGACTTGCATGGATGCTGTTCAATTATACCAACTGTCCAATATTCACATTTATGTAACTAATTTGGAAAAGTACTCCTTCAAAAATTTAATTTTAGCCCTGGCTAGTGTTGGCTCAGTGGATTGAGTGCTGGCCATGGAATCAAAGGGTAGCTGGTTCAGTTCCTACTCAGGGCACGTGCCTGGGCTGTGGGCCAGGTCCCCAGCAGGGGGTGTGTGAGAGGCAACAACACATTGATGTTTCTCTCCCTTTCTTCCTCTCTTCCCCTCTCTAAAAATAAATAAAAAAATATTTACAAAGTTTAGTTATAGTATAGTTTTATAATATTTATGAGATAAAAATTCTCCTATGTAAAATGTCATCTTTTGCATAGAGTGGCATTTGAAACATTGCTGCCCTGTTACACAGTTTTAAATTTTCATTGGTGACAGCTCTGTTCCACTGGTCTTGTTGGAGGTAAAACTCTTTCCTTCTCAAATAATGTAAACCACTTAATTTCATTGTCCCTCTTAAGCCCAATATTTCTGGAATCCTGGTGTTCATTAAGAATGGTAAAAAGGACATATTTTTTGTTGTGGCAGAGTTCACCATCTTTCAACAAAAGCCATTATTTTATCAGTCAGCTGACACTCCCTCCTGATAAAGAGAATGTACCGGATCTGTTTACTTTCTCTTATTTTGCTTCCTCTTTGCTCTCTGTTGTAGACATTCTTTATTTTTTCTCCCGACTTATAATTTTCTCCCAACTTATTGGTTTTGAGTCTCCTAAAGCATTAAATATCATTCAAATAAGTCTCATTTTTTCTTTATCTTTTTGAGTCATAATCCTACCCCCAGGAATATCGTCCCACCAGACTGACACTGAAATAAGATCTTAAGTAAATATGCTTTGTGCTTCCTGACTCTTCTTGAACATGCATTCTATTGAGCCATCTTCCCTTGGAGTCCTGATTTCACAAATTATCTTTCTTAAGTTCCTATAACAACTACAGCATCCTGAAAGTAACCAGCAAGTTCTCGAGGTTATTTCTATTTCCAACTCTTGAGCTTTTGAAAAGTTAAATCAATTCAGTCATCTCCGCCACAGTTTCCCCTGGAGAATGCAGGTGGGATTCTCCACCATCCAATGTGGTCCTGCTTACCTCGGTCTGCCATTGGCCATTCAAGTTAAACTGCAGTTTAAAACTAACAAATACTGTTCTTCCCACCAATGCCTGAAATACCTCTATTAAAAATCTAAAAATAAAATGCCTTTTTCAACTTACATCTGCTTCAAAAATGTTGCTTTTTAAAAAGCTCTTTCCTATCTGTTTCTCAAAGCACATGGCCCGTGCAGTAGATAATAGTATTCAATTAAAGAGAACCCATCCCTGGCTGGTCAGAGGCAGTCACTGGGAAACTTAGAGTAAGGAGGAGAAGATCAGAGTGTAGGTTTGCTGTGTGACTCTACATAGGTTCAGTGTTTCTCCCAAACTCACTGGGGAGATAATTCCCTTTCCTCCCCTGGCAGTGAGAGGGTGAGGGGCAGAGGGGCAGCAGGTGTGTTGTGCTAAATGAGAGCCCTTTACTCGAAAGGAGAGGTCTAGAGTAGGGGATAAGTGTTCCCCCCAAAATAATGTTAAAGTGTTGGAGGTTATTGGAAGTAACTTTTAAAATAAATGTAAGTGTGGGAAAGTTTTCTTAAGACAGCCAACAAATTTTGATGCCATGAAGGAAAAGATTGATACATTCGACTAGATAAAATATATTTTAAAGGAAGACTTTCTTCATGGTAAAAAGCACCGTGAAGTTAATAAATGAGTAACATAGTAAGGGTGTATTTGCAGAACGTTGAGTGAACACAAAGGCTCTTACCAGGCAATAAGAAGAATAAAAGAGCAAATGATCCAATACAAAATTTGGCAAATGAGAAAAAATGCTCATTAAACATATAAAAAAGTTATTACCTTCACTTTGACTCAGGGAAATACAAACTAGAACTGCGATGATGTATGTTTTGTCTGTCAGAGCAGCTAATTGGAGAGGCTAATGTAGTTGGGAAGACTGCAAGTTGGAGACCCCTTGGTCAAGGACAGCGTGGTTAAAACAAAGTTGAGCATATCTTTCAGGCCAACACTCCAATTTAAAGAGGTTAACTTAGACAATTATTTTAAGTGTGTGCCAGAAGTATTTACTAACACGGCTCATTTTAGCATCATTTATTTAAAAAAATCACTCCCCTGCACTGCAGCCACAAAATCCATTTAATAGATGTGTAAGCTCAGGTGTAGGAAGATCTAAAACCTAAGGTGTTTTGTTTTTTTTTAAAGAAAAGGTTATGTGCCCTGGCTGGTGTAGCTCAGTGGATTGAGCACAGGCTTATGAAATAAAGGGTCACCGGTTCAATTCCCAGTCAGGTCACAGGCCTGGGTTGCAGGCCGGGTCCCTGGTGGGGGACACATGAGAGGCAACCACACACTGATGTTTCTCTCCCACTCTTTCTCCTTCCCTTCCCCTCTCTCTAAAAATAAATAAATAAAACATTAAGAAGAAAGAAAAGAAAAGGTTATGTAAGAGTATGGAAGGCATGCTCTCATTTCTGCAAAGGAAAAAGGGAGCAAGTGAACTTTGCGTGGAGAAGCATCAGTAGGCCTGGGCATGCAAGTGTACGAAGCAGAGCTCGACACACGCCCTCGAGGTACCAGCTGAATTCCCTCTTGAGATGGAATCCTTTGCTAAACTATACCCTTAAATGAGTATATTTGAGGTTTGTCAACATGAGTACTCTGACACATAAATCTAATATAAGTAACATTTTATTGCAATGAAACAGTAAGGAACATAGTGGGACACTTCAGGCTAAGGCGAGTTAAAAGAACTAATTATTCAATTTCATCAAGTTGCTCGAGGGAGATACCCACTGCTTTGTGTTGATGTTATAATATGGCCCCTATTTAGGATAATTATGGGTTAGATGAACTTCAAATGAGGATTTCTTAAATCTATTGTACTCCCAACCACATTACTTTGAATTTCTACAACGCCATTTGAAATTTTTGTTGATGCTACTATCTTCAAGTTGGCCCCCTGATTATAATCTGTGTTATGGGTAAAAGTTTTCCTGGTGCTACAAATCCCATTTTATTGTATAGTCTGCAAGGACAGTCTTTCCCTCATTTGGAAGGATGGCCAGAGTATTAGGCTGTACGATCTGTGGTACAAGAAAAGGACTGGGCATGGCAGGATCAGGCCAGCTTACTACAGCACAGTGGGAAAGGGAATGAAGGTACCCTTTTCTGTCATTCCAAATTTACGTATTCATGTTTTATTCACATGAACCTGAAAGTGTTCCTACAGCCATGCACCACTAGAGGAGTTGAAGAAGCTGATCTGTGATTCTGACACTGTTCTCATCTAATGCAAGTTAATCTTCCCTTCTTTTATTCTTTGCACTCGCCCAAATGAGTCTGAAAATGCTGCAAACTATTTGACCATCTTGAAATTTTATGAAGAGTATCTGAACTCGTGCTTTCCCACACACATTTGTGGGTTTGAGTTGGGAATAAGCCGGAGGCAGTGGACACAGGTCCGGCTCCTCCAGTGCCAATCCACCTTCCTCCCAAATGGCTTCCCTGTTGGAGTTTATATCCCAGGCTTCCATATGTGATTTTCTTGTGGGCAAAAAGGCTTTTGTTAACAAACGTTTGACAATTACTGTTTTGGTTCCATCCCTTTAGTTCACAGATCAGCAGACTGAGATGCACAGAATTTATGTGACTACCCAGATTAAAGATGTAGTTGATGTTATTCTTCCTATTGCTGTACTTACAAACAGAATGGTTGTTTGATGGCTGTCTTGTTATGAGTGTAGCCAATGTCCCTTAGAGATGCTCTGTCTGTCCTTTTCATTGTAAAGAGAGGACAAAGGGTGTTTAGAGAGATTGCATGGCTGGCAGAGAAGGCAGGCGGCCCGGTCATCGGAATCCCATCAAGTTCTGCTACAATAGTGTCACGTGCTCTTCTTATCACATAGACAGTGTCCTTAAAATACCATGTACCCCAGCTACTCCAGTAAGTTTGCTTTAATAGGGCTGTGATGCAAATTCAACCTACAGTAAGTCAGGAAAAGGGGCTTATGATTTTTCTGAAATCATTCCAGAAACAGTCAAATGCAACTTGGAAGAATATTCCAAGGTAAGCAGCCCCTTTTAGGGGAATGCAGGCTGTGAGGTAATAAGAGGTAAATCTATTTTTATATAAATCTGGGCATGTTATATGAGATCTGTCCAGAAAAAGTCCAGCCATTGTTAAAGTAATGAGTATGGTTTGCTTGACATCAGTGTAACCTGGCAGCCAAGGGGAGTGGACTGGAGTGCACATGTGTGAACTGTGACAACTTCACTGTACTAGTCAGTGGGAGCGGTAGCTGCCATTGAGTGAGCATGTGTACTGTGTGGCCATCACATTCAAAATGACTGAGCAAGCAGAGCAATGAATCTGCACCCAACTTTGTGTTAAATTTGAACATTCTTCCACGGAAACTATTCAGATGATTCAGAAGGCCACAGCTATGGGTAACTAGTAACTGGCAGCTTCATCATGGCAATGCCTGCTAATACAGCACTTCTTGTGCACAGATTTTTGGTGAAATATTGAATCACCCAGATAACTCGGCCCCCCCTATAGCCCAGAATTGACACCTTGTGACTTCTGGGTTTCCCCCGAACTAGAATCACCTTTGAAAGCGAAAAGATTTCAGACTGTAGATGAGATTCAGGAAAATACGATGGGGCAGCTGATGGCTATTGGGGGAACTGTGTGAGGTCCCAAGGTGCCTACTTTGGAGGCGACTGAGGCATCATTGTCCTGTGTATGGTGTTTCTTGTGTCTTGTATCCTCCTCAATAAATGTCTCTGTTTTTCACATTACATGGCTGGAGACCTCTGGACAGACTTGTGTGTGGTGATTCCATGTACTATAGCTTTTCAGTCAATAAAGCAAAGAGAGCACCTATATCTCATGTATGAAGTAGATACCAAACGAGACTTCAAGAATGAGTGTATTTCTCATGTATTATATATGATCACTGCTGTTTATTGTGAATATTAGTATATTTGAAGTATTTTAGTGGGCGAAAAAGTAGGTTGCTGAATGAATACAATAGTTTCAACTAAATATACTCAGAAAGTCCCAAGAAGCTTATCTTGTTATTGAATGTTGTGACATAACAGTCCAACCCCCTGGCAGTGATTCCTGCCATGGCCGACGGCGCCCCCTACGTCAGCAGTCAAACTGGACCCAGCAGTCAAGATGCAATCCAAAGGAGGGGTCAGCAGGATAGCTGTCAAATCACACTGGTGTTCTCAGACATAGTCATTTTTCAAAACTGCATCCAACAATAAAAATAAGTATTTAGTTATAACAAACAAGACAGTGAATAACTATTAAAACATTTATCTTATGGCTTCAAAAATATATGAAGTAGTAAAAAGCAAACTCTTTGCATCTTTTTTGTTATATTTAGTCCTTTAAAAATCTGTGTAACTGTCTGTTTTTGCAATGTTTTTTAAGTCAATGCAAAATCCTTTTGGTGAATTGTGTTTTGATAACCTCTCTACAAAAGCTGTTCTGGGCATTCTTCACCACTTGCCTGTGTGCATTATCTGTAATTGTCTTTTAATAGACTGAGACTAAATTATTAGAAAAAAATTGCATCTCCAGGGAGGAAGGCTTGTCAGGTACCGCTGAGATGTAATACATCAAATGCTCAGGTGTTCAGCTTTATCTCCTCGGCTGTTTGTTTTCAGGACACACATTAAACAAAAAAAGTTTTCAACCTTTCTAACCTGTTCTAATTTCAAATGAGCAAAGTGATGAGCATGAACAACAAGGAGAACAATAGAATTAACGAATCACGAACAACAGCAAGATGTTACATACAGGATTTGAGACTAAAAGGAAGATCAGCAAGCCATTTTTTTAAACCAAGGAACAAACAATTTGCTCTCACAACTAATTAAAAGTTCTCAGTGGAAGTGTTTTCTTAAATAGTCAGGATATACAATAGCTTCACATTTTTCATGAAAAATATGACATTTCATAAATGCAAAAATATTGTGATTATCCGAGATCTGTTTTTTGTCTTACTCCTATGTGGTATAACTGTGGATGTTTATTTTTAATTTTGATTATTTTCCATCTGTTGAAGTTTACCTACCTTGATCCTTGATCACATTTAGCCCCTCTGGACATTTTCTACTGCTCAGGTCAGGAACAAATGCCTGACCATGACCTTTCCTCCTTGATCATCCTTTAGAGTCTCATTCGTGTATTTTTTAAAGATTTTATTTATTTATTTTTAGACAGAGGGGAAGGGAGGGAGAAAGAGAGGGAGAGAAACATTACCTCTTGTGCACCCCCTACTGGGGACCTGGCCTACAACCCAGGCATGAGCCCTGACTGGGAATCGAAACAATGACCCTTTGTTTCTCAAGGCTGGCACTCAGTCCACTGAGCCTCACCAGCCAGGGCTCATTCATATCTTTTTATTAGTTTTTTCTTATTTGGACGAGCTCTATTATTTATTTCCATGACCAGACTCACTTCTTAGTGGACATCTAAGGACAACCTCTTTGTCCCTTAAAACACAGGTCATCTTTCAGCCACTTAGTCTTGTAGGTAGTCTGTTCGAATGTTCTTTCATTACAGAATTATTAGGTACATAAACAAATCTTGAGTAATGCTCCTGCCCTGAAAACAACTTTTCATGTTTTTAATGTTTTGGTTCATAAATTGCCAGACACTTTTCTACATTCATTTGTCAAATTCTATGTCTAATATATTAAATGCTTTTATAGTGTTCAAAACATTTTAAACATTATGGTGTTTTTAATTTGTGTGCAGTGGAATCTGTTTTTCTAAAAAGGACATTGGGATCATGTTTAGAAAAGATATGTCTATATCTATCTCTCTCTATATAAATACATATTTATATATATATCTACCTCTCTCTATATATAAACATATATAGAGAGAGGTAGATATATAGATATGGTTATCAATAATATAGATATAGATATTTTCCTATATGGTCTCTTATATTTGTGTAATTTCCCTTTTATAATAAAATATGCAAACGTTTGTGAAAGTTTCAATACATAGGAAGTATCTGTGACTGCTTACTTTTTCATTTTAAACAGGCGCCTTACTAATGTTTACTGAAATATCAGTGTTACACACAGTCTACCGGAGCTCCACCATCCCCCCGTGTCCTCAAAGCAATGTGCTCCTCCACCCCTTCCTCCCAAACAGCAAGCTTATCAAACAACCCTTCTCCTACTTCCTCCCACACAGAAATGAACATGCAATAGATGCCGGTACCCACTTACCGCTCACCTCTTTCCGTTTCAGAGGATGGATTACTGAGACACTTGAAAGACATGTGTTAGGAATTCTCTGGCAGCAATTCACTAGTCAACTTGCAACTTTTATTAAAGCATGTTTCTAATTTTCTTGGTTTTAATGAAAAGAAAAAACTAGAAATAGAGCTTTTGAAAATCGATGCTGTTTTTTGAAAGCAGAAAAAAATTGATAAAGAGATTTCTTGCATGAAGTTACTTCTGCTTAAGAAGTTTAAGAGTAACTAAGTGGCTGATCAAAGATACGTCTGAGAAATGTGAACTCCAGTTGGTAACTCAGGTGCCTCAAAAGCGTCAATCTAAAATGAAAAAAAAGGCAGACAAAAGCGGTATCTCAGGGAAGGTCAGGCTATTTCTTTGATTCATCAAAAGAATTTTCTCAGTTTAATATCATTTGGAAAACTCACAGGGCCAAGTATTTACAGTAACAGATGTATAAGTGTGGAAGGAAAGGGACCCCGTACTAAACCTGACAAGCTCAGGGGAGACCTGCGTGGCGGCCTTACAAGCTCAAAAGACCTAAAGTAACCACTTAGGATGGTCTGAAATTAAGAACTTTCTTTTTTTTTTTTAAGATTTTATTGTAGAGAGAGGGAAAGGGGAGGAGAAAGAGAGGAAGAGAAACAGCAATTGTGGTTGCCTTTCCTATGCTCCATACTAGGGACCTGGCCCGAAACCCAGGCATGTGCCCTGACTGGGAATCGAACTGGCGATCTTTTAGTTCGCAGGCTGGCACTTAATCCACTGAGCCACACCAGCCAGGGCTGAAATTAAGAACTTCTAACTAAAAGCGGGTTGTGGCTGGTAGTCATGTCCTAGACCAGTATTTTTCCCTAACAAAGGCCAATCTTTCCCTTTACTGAATCTGTCTGTGGTCTTTTTGTATCTAAGATAACATGCCTTTGGAATGCCAGATTTCCTTTGTCAGGACTCCTCAAAGCCCAGGCTGTGCACTAGGGGGAGAGCACAGATCTCCTCATTGTTATTGTTGTCATGTTAATTGTTGGTAGTTAATGATCCTCAACCAGCCTGTGTAAAATTGTCTGTCATTTTACTTTTTTATCCAATGCCAGGGGTTCCCCCCACTTCTGCTTTCTCCCACCTCCCTACTCTGTCACCAATAGATTTCATGTAACCCCCTTACACCTCCTCTTTCGATTGTAATGTGTAAAATAAGGTGCAGAATTGCCATTCTCCAGAGCATTTTCTCAACTCTTCAGGGCTTTGTTTCCCGGCAATTGTCATCAGCTTAGTTCGAGTAAACTCATAAAAATTCTTCCAGGTTTGGATGCTTCTTATGCTGATAAAAGAAATGATGAAACTTGGATAAGTTTCCTTCATAGACTGGAGAATTTGTATTTTTCCTCATCAACAATGATAGTTCATAAAATAAGTTATAGGTGAGTCTATTGACTTTATAAATCTGTGAGGCAATGCCAATGGCAATTTTTTAAAATTGTCTTTTGATTGATTATTTACTCAGATCAGTCAAGTAGTTAAAACTCACAGAAGGAGTACAAACATATTTCCCCAATAATAATTCCACTTTTAGTTTTTCATGGTTTTCTTACCCCATACATAAGTACTTCCGTTTTTCTCAGTAAATTTTTAATATGGTAACATTGATATATTAATGGATTGATTGTAATCCCCGAATTTTCATTTTTGTGCTCCTGCCCCTTCCACCAAAATAGACCTTGAAATTGAAACAGTCTGATGACAAATAATATTCTTGTCTTTGAGTACCAAAACAGATTCTTGAAATTCAAAGCAGAGGAAATCATCTTGAAATTACATGACTTTAACTTCCAAGAATACTACATTAAGTCATAAAAGCCTAAGCCAAAGAGAAACCAAGGAATAGCACACATGTCACAATCAATACATTGACAAGGGGGTATAAACGTGGAAGGAAGAGTAGGAATTAAATTCTAACCACCAACAGTTGCATATTTACTGGAAAAGTGCCCCCATGCTTAATAGTAACATGAAAAAAATATGTTTGAAAGCTGTGAAAAGTAGAGAAAGAGAACAGAGAGAAGATGTATTGGGTGTCTTGTCTTCTGGGTGAATTTGTAATAGAACCGAATTTATTTAGAAAAGCCGGTTTCATCTGTTCACTATGAGACTATTCAATGGTTGTATTTACATGCCATACAATTGAAATGTGTTGAAACCCAGTTTGACAAATTATAGTTCTTGGTTAAATCCACCAAAGCAATCATTCTGTGTAACTGGAATCTCTTTCCGTTATTTGTCAAAAGCACAAATGTTTGATTTTATTTAAAGAAAATGACTTATAACTATTTGAAAATCATTGAACTATAATTTATTTAAGCATACTATAGATCAGAATTGGGAAACTGAACATATGAAGTTGTACAAAATAATTTTCAGCGATTTCTGCTTTGTGATTTCCTAGAAGCTAGAGATTTTCTATGAAATTGGGACCTTGAATGTAAGTGATTACATGTCCCTTCAGATTTCTTGCTTTGTCTCTATCAGTTGTGAAGTGGGGCAACCTGCTGTTAAGTAGGTATGCAGATCACTTCACAGGATAAAATTTCTAGTCCTCATGAACTATGTGAAGAGTTCTCAATGTTATGAAATTGTACATACCCTTCGCTGTTAGGCTGACGTTCAATTTAATCAAGTGCTGTTCTCATTTTACTTTAAACCATCACGTTAGAAACCACATTTAATTCTACCAATAGTTTTCCAAGTAAAAAGTGTACTTAGAATGTTCTAATCTGTCCTGTATTGGAAGTGGTGCATGAAAATGAAGTGTGAGCATTCATTTTTATGTAAGATTTCATAAGTTAATTTACTATAGATAGGCTAGCATCTGTCTTAAAGAAAATATATGAAATATTTGGAAGTTACAAAAATAGCTTTTGCTAAGTGATAGGTACAGGTTTAGAAAATTGCTTCAGAATGTTTTCCAAATTAGTCATTGAGCTTGATTTTTCAAGCATATAATTGTCAGTTCATAAACTCTGCACTAGTGCCCTCATGGTGCTCTGGCCTTCTGAAAGAGTTAAAACAGCTTCCAAGACTGGCTCATTTACTCCCAAGTTATAGCTTATGCCCCGGGAAAAATCTGGATCATGCTTTACCCCAAAGACTAAGTTACGAATTGCCAGAGCCAATGATGGGCCATTAAGTTCCCTCTTTTCCCAGCATGGCTATATTGAAAGAAAACTAGGAGGAAGGCTATCAATAAATCAAAAGTTGCTTTTTTATAAATGAGTAAAAATATTTATGAACCCACTTCCATTTCCAGTGTAATAAAATCAAATTTTATCATTCTTATAAATTTGATTGAGCTTTGTAATTGAAGTGTATATGATTATCTGTTTTGTTCAGAATTTATATAATGCCTGATACAGTAGTGAAAACAGTGTGTAAAAGAATTTCATTTCTGGTGTCTTCATAAAGGGGCACCACAGTCAATTATAGCTAAAGTTGTATTTCCAAAGATATAGTTGTCAACTGCCATTATATTTTAATGATGGTAATTAAATTGATTGGAGAAACATTTTTTCCAAATACTGCCCTAACTCAAAAGATTTCAGTTAAATTCTACCCTATTTTACATGTATAGTCATTAGCCTAGGCTATATAATAGAACATAATATTCAGAAGCAAATGAAATCTTTACCCCTTGAGTCAGCTTACTCTTTGCAACTTATTGAGATAATTCAATTTCAAAATATATTTCATGTGAGAATTTCTCAGAAGATAGCAAAAGTTACTAGAGATCAATATTTCTAAAATGGTATGGACCAGAAACCAAGAGCTAAAATATACATAATTTTATAAAGGACCATGAAATATAATACAACAATTATAAATATATTACATGTCCTTTGCAATACTTGGAGCAACATTGTGTTTTATTCTAGGCAAAATAAGTAAGTAAATAAAAATAAAAATCTTCACTTAATGACCAGTGCTTCAGGCAGGCTTGTATGGATTTTGATGCTGGAGAGATTTTGATCATATCCGGGCTCCAGAATACGACGGCTACCTGACACTGAATGGATAAACTGCCTTCTCCGAACACTGTACTTCATTACAGTAGAAAAGCCCTGTCTCCCTTCTACCTTCCTGGTGGGAGAGAATTGAGCTTCCAAATGCACCGTGTCTAATACTGTAATTGGACACAATAATATAGAATTGCGAATTGGATCAATGCTCTTCTTTTTTTGGTCTCATAGACCAGTGTGAGTTTTTGTGTTATTTAAGCAATTGCAGTTCTGTTAGAAAAAAACTTGAAAACAAACCGAGATAGATATAAAATGTTAAAATAGTAACCGAATACTAATTACGTAAGTAAATGCCTAGCATGTGAACATAAACAAGATTCATGGCAGGTGTTATATATAAGAAGTCATTTAGTGGCTGGTAAGATATGATAAAGATAAAATAAGTGCAATATAAATGAGAACAGACAAAACTTTTCCTTCCAGATGAAAAAGGGATGAAAAGACCAAGTCACAAATATGCCACCTCTGAGTCTCTAAATTAACCACCTATTGGTAGCTGAGCGTTGTTCCTTCTGGCTGCTTCTGTGCTCGGCCCAAAAAGTGCAGGTGAAACTCCTACCTGCTAGCCACTCCAGCTGCAGGCAAGTAGAACGGGTCCCATGACTCTCCAGTAAGGGCAAGTGTGTTTCGGCTAGAGGCACGTTCCATCTTGCTGGCTTTCCGCAGACCAAGTCCCTCAGAGCAGCAAAGGTAGAGAAGTGCCTGATGAGACCACGGCCCTGGTTCCACTCCAGACCACAGCCCAACTCTGCACTGGAGAAAGGGCGAGAGCTCTAAAGATGATACGAGATTACTAAAAGTGAAGATGAGACGTTTAAAATGATGGCACAATTCTAGGCTTGAAACAGTATACTGCTAAGAGACCAAGTAGCCACCTGTAAAGGGAGGATCAACATTGCCCCGCTGAGAGTAGCAACTGGTAAATAATAGGACCTTTTCTTCTCCATAGGTAAGGAGTCGAGACTCCTGCCATCAAGGTACACAGGTAATAAAACCACGATTAACCAAAAGAACTAACAATAACTGCAATTCTTAGAAGCTCATGAATTAAATTTCTGAGATTCGTTCATGTCCTCGCACATGTGTGGGCCGTTCTTTTTTGTTGTTATGTAGTGTTTCATGGTTATATCACAATTTGTTCCTTTTTCTTTGTGCCAGTGCTACTGAGGATGTGGGTTGTGTCCAGTCTGGGAACTATTATAAATGATGCTGCTCTGGACATTTGGGTGCATCTCTCTTGGTTCACGTATCCATGCATTGCTGCTAAATGTAATCCAAGCAGTAAAGGGCCAAAGGTCATAACCTTGTTCAATTGTAATGGAAAATATTAAACTGTTTTCCAAAGTGGTCGTACCAATCAAAACTGGCCCTCTGAGTGTGTAAAAAGTTATATTGTTTCATATCACTTCTAACATTTGTATTGATGTATCATTAAGAAAAATTGAATAAAATAGAGAAATTCTTAGAAAAAATAAGTTCTTAATGCTGACAAAAAACAAAATTGAGTAAGTGAATAATCTCATAGCTATTAAAGAATGAATCTGAGCTTAAAATTTTCTCATACCCATGCAAAACACTTCAGTTCTAGATAATTCACTTATGAATTCTAGCTCGCATTAGAGGTACATAACTCCACACAAACTCTTTCAGAGAAGAGAAAGTAGCCACTATTCCACAAGTCATTTGTGAGGCAAGCAGAAATTTCAAACTCAAAATGACAAAGCTACCACAAGAAAATTGGAAGCTGGTCTTATCCATGAATGCAGATGCAAAATTCCTTTGCAAAGTATTGGCTTATTCAGTCCAACAATTTATTAAAAATAGTAACATGCCAAGACCAACTATGGTTTATCGCAGGATTATAAGATTGGTTTAACATTTGAAAACCAATCAGTATAATTCACCATATTCAAGAGTGAAGGAGAAAACCCATATGGTCACCTCTGAAATGCAGAAAGAACATCTGATAAAATTTAACATCCACTCGTAACAATGCTTTTAAGAATACCTCTTAGCAAAACAGAAATAAAAACGGGACATTATTAAAACACTAAGTAGTATGAATGAAAACCTCCTCACCAAATGCCACCTTTAACGGTGAAATACTGAAAGCTCACCTTTGAGACCGTGAACAAAACAGTAATGCTGCACATTCTCACTGCTCCTAGTCTTTATTGTATCAGAAACCCTCAGAAATGCAGTGAAGCAAGAAAAAAATGCAATATAAAGATAGGAAAGGAGGAAATAAAACTGCCATCACTGCAGACTATATCATGGTGTTATGTAGCAAACCTATATATTCGTTAGGCCTGATTCTCTTATTATCACCACTATAAAGCTTTGAAATATTGCTATTCTGTACTATTATCCCCCAATGTGCATGGTGAATCATACCCAATGATTGCAGCTAAGAATCCTATGCCCAGAGGGTTTAAGCATTGCTCATTTATCTTACTTAAGTACTTATTTATCTTATTTCTGCTTTGGAATGCAAACTGTTTTGAGACCTTATTGACAGCAAATGATTTCATTAAACCTTTAAAACGTTTGTACAAACACATTATTAGTCATTGGTTTTAAGGGAAGATAACAATTAGACACAGAGCATTGACACAATTTGCGATATTTAGGCTGACAATTTTATTTGTTTGGCAATAAAAAAACACTTCACTAATTTGTAATGAAAAATGCAATTGTCACAGAGATGAAAACGATTGAGTCGGCAAGATCAGCACATTTGATCTGTACCAGTAGGTTATATAAATCCCTTGAGGAGCACAGATGTAGAACAAAACAAGTTAGATAGATCAAATGATGAATGCTATCTGAGGTAATCAGATCCTCTGTTCAACAGTGGGAATGATATTTCCAACAGGCCAGGATACAGTTGAAGGGGATTATATCCTCATTCATTGCTATACTGGAGACAGTCTTGTGGTTCTGTTCATAAATACCCAGATTCTTACTGAGAAGGTGTCTGCTCCTGTAGGAAAGGCTTAGGTGTTCCCAGTGTTTATCTTTGGTGCTCATGTAGGTACATTCTGAAGACTGAGATGCAGTATTTATTTTTTATTCTTAACCTTTTAACCGGCCATAACTACTGTACCTTAATGGCAGAATTTGATGTAAAAATGGCTTTGCATTTTAAATTGCAGGACATATATTCTTATTAAAGTAACAGATTTACTTGTATTTGTACTTTTGCTGTCATGGTTGAGAGTTATCAGTCATGATGTTTTTAAATGCAACAGGACAGGTGAGCGTAGGAGAAGGCATAACCCAAATTTGGATGGTCCGTTAGAGACGCATAGGCACTGAGTGGGACTGGATGTAGTGTTAGTCTCGGGGGGAAAAAGTTACCGTGATACTCAGGACGTGATGCCATAGGCACGTGGGTTGATAACCAATCCGTGGGAGGTGTTCATAGCTTGTGAAGTCTGACAATGATTCAGTCTGAAATCCTCATTTTCACTTTTGACAAGAATGCTGAAAGTGTACCTGCTGGCCGAAGGTGCATGCCACGGAGGCTGAGGAAAAATTGGAGGGAGCAGGTTCAAAATAAAGGACAGGCACCCTAACAGGAATCGAGTACACCACTGAGAGCTCGATGGAAATGTGTGGCAAGTAGGAAATCTGGGCGAGACAAATTTTAGTCGATAGCAGAAAGAACAGGAGTAGCGTCCATGGGGTGCCAAATTTGCAAAATCAGACCAATATAAAGAGTTGAAAGAAATTTTCAACAACTAAAATAGGAAGATTTTTTTACCATCTCTGTTATGGAAACTGAGACTTGAAATGGAATTGGAACCTGCAAGGTGACTTGGTGATACACACTAGGACCCTTACTTAAATTTAAAGGTAAATTTGGCAAGATTTAGTTTGCACGGTTGGGACTAGACTAGACTGGTTTTTAAGAAGGCTTTGTAGAAAATTAGTAGAGTGTGTGTGTGTGTGTGTGTATACAACTGAAAAATTCATTTCTGTGACAAAATACAGATATCAACCAGGGCTGCTTGAACCTAAAAAACAGGTATGAATTCAAGCCAAATATCATGTGGCGGGAACACAATCTATGACATATGATCAAACAAGACAAAACAGTCACTAAACAAAATGTCTGAAGCACATTTATCTCATCTCACTACACACTTTTTTCTGAGAATATTAAAATATCAAGAAATTAATTCCATGATATATTTAAAAACATATTCTCAATGAAGACAATAGGATGTGAAAAAGCAAAACATAATTTAAAAAATAAGTTTATAAGATAGATGGTCTCTATGTGGCTGGTATATTTTGAATAGAAGAAATACCTTGCACTATTTAATCTTTTCATCTTGAGTGTGCCGAATACTTGTCTAAAAATTCAATACCTCTTTGAATAAGTTTTGTGAGTTTTCAGAATTTTTTCTAGAATATTTCTTGCAATTTCATCAGTTTTTAAAAACAATGTTTTATTTTCATTGCTATTGTGAATGGAATCATTTGCTTGAACATTTCTAACTCTTCACTATGGAAAATATATTTGGCTTTATTGTAAAAAAATAAGTGAACAATAGTGCAGGGCTCTTTTTTATAGAAAAGGGTGTATACCTCCCTCCAGGTCTACCTGTAAAGAATTAAATCCTAGAAAGTCTTTGGCCCATAGTCACATACAGGTCACACTGCCCACTACCAGTAGATCATAAACATTTACTCCTATATATTTTGTTTAATAATTTTTAAAGCAGTCATGGATAATCAAGAAAATCTTAAGGTACTTATTTTTAGTTTTTGTTAGTCTGAGGCTGTTACAAAAATGTGAAGAATTACTACTTACATCAATTTTAGGAAAAGAGAGATGCATGGCCAGAGGGGAGAAAACCAAAAAGCTGGAAAAGGCAACAAATTCGTTTGGCTTGCTGGGACACCATCACTTCTCAGCACAGCCAAGGAGCTGCCAGCAAGTGTCACAATGAAACACGCCACTGCCTCCCAGGACCTCACGCTGCAGACAGCTTGTTCTTCCGGCTCTCCACACCATTTTCAACAGACCTTCACAAGACAAATTGTTTGCGCTTTTGTGTTTCTGTTTTATTGTTAATGTGATTGTTACATTTACCGAGAAAAAGACCTTTTAGATCACATAAAGCACTTTTTTGTGACTTTCAACTAGTGTTTTATTTGTTTTGAAGGCAATTCATCCTAAATTGAATATATAGAGCCTCAAGTTCAATTGACAATATAATTTTACCCAATTGCAGATTAATCGGGAGTTAAAAGCACTTGAGAGAATTGGCCAAGCCCCCCAGGCAGAAAAAAGAGGAGACGTACTCTATC
This sequence comes from Carollia perspicillata, assembly GCA_004027735.1. Taxonomy (NCBI): domain Eukaryota; kingdom Metazoa; phylum Chordata; class Mammalia; order Chiroptera; family Phyllostomidae; genus Carollia; species Carollia perspicillata. Next base: position 27,214 of record PVKM010006232.1, read on the forward strand.
ATATAAATGAAGACATTTCCATTGAAGAGAAGAAAAGTCAGAAAACGAATAAGCGTAATTGTTGTATTACCCAGAGCATTCAATTTTGTTTTTTCCTCCCTTACAAAATTTATCACAAATCAAGTAGATGATGTTGGATGGATGTGCAGCCTGCTGGTAAGGCAATGCTCAGCAGGATTTAGAGGTTCTTCTATAGCAGGGCGTGTCTTTTCCTTTGATTCTTAAAATGTCGAAGTGGATTCTATCACCTCCCCTGAGTCATAGTCATTTGCATTATTTAGTCTCCTCTCCTCACTTACAGGGGTTTAGCAGGAATACTGTTTCCAAGTTCAAGGAGAAACAGTCTCTGTCAGGATGTGATTTTTACATTTGCATAGAAGCGAGTTGACTTTGACAGTTGTTTACAGGCACAACAAAAACTTGGAGTAAATTGAGACAGCGTGTTATATCATGGGATGAGCACAACCACAATCCAAATATAACCCATCTATGCCTTAAACAGCGCGTGCCTTGTCTGCCATTGAACTCTATTCTCATATAATCACGAGGAGCATGTATCTTTCCAGGGTCATGAAAGCTGTCGTGACTTCACTTGTCTTTGGGCACCTGAGGAATATTTTTCAATTTAAGATTTTTTTTTGGAAAAAAAGCCCAAAGCAATGGGAGAAAGGTAGAAGGATTAGTGCCCGTTTAGCATCGTCCTCTGTCAATAGACAGCACGCTATAGAAGGCATCGCTGTTGATGTGTGCAGGTCTGGTTGAGAAGGCCCGCCGAGGGTGACCTGCAGTTGCTCGCAGTTGCATACAAATGAAGACTGATTTTGTTCAGCTATCAAACAAGCACTTAGAGTTTCCTTTTGTTTTCTTCCTCTCCAAGGTTTACCCACTGCGAGCTGCCAAGTTCTCTGAGAGTTACATGCTTTTCTGTCTGCTGCGATTCTGCCTCAGCTTCTTTGCATCCATTAAACGTGGCTTCTTATGAAAGCTGACACTGTGTCTTGCCTTACAGCCTTCTGGGGCTACCCATGCCCACCCCGTCTAAAGTAATTTCATTTTACCTGCGGTAGGGCAGCTGCTCGTTCATCCTTTGGTCATCCATCCTCCACACATTAGCGCAGTTCTATGTTTCAAAGGAATAAAAAGTGACTTTACTGCTAATAGAAAGGCTGTATTCCAGGAATACATTTGCAAGGAACCTACCCCAAACTTAAAAATTATGAGAACTTTGCTTAGAACTTACAGAGGACTTCTGTGTTATCCTAATTTTTGCATCAAGAGCAACATCACAGACATAATAGAGCAGTCACTTTTTGTTTTTGGCAAGACCGAGCTAAGACATTGAGGGCTTTACCAGAATCATCTCATGAAATTCTCTCTTAAAAAAAAAATGAAAAGGTGAGAGAGGAATGATGAAAACAATTTATGATTAGAATACATAAGTACCCTCCCAGGAGTCATAAAAACTGGTAAGCATGTGGCACCAACCTATGTGCAGAGTGCTAAGTCATGTTTGTGTTATTAAAAATACAAATAAAATTATTAAGGGGACCATATGTTTCATTTTTCTATTTCTAAGTTTTTTTCTTCTTTAAAACACATGTAACAGTAATATTTTCTTCTGAGATTTAAGATTCAAATGAGTTAATATGTTTAATATGCTTATGACATTTCTGACACATGGAATAAATAGCTATTTTAATGGTTTGGCATTTTACAATGATGTAGTTATCTTTCAGATATCTAAAGGAGAACACAAATCTCCATAATTTTTCTCTAAGTAATACATTTTAAGTTTAATTAATTACTGTGCATTTATTCAGTAGACATTTTTGAGTGCCGTGATGAATTCAAGTTTAGATACAGATTTTTCTTAAGAGTGTATTAGTTCTCTGCATATCTTTATGGTCAGATGTATTTTCACTGTCACCTGCTCAACTGTAGCTATACAGTAGTATATAATCTTGATAATGCCTCTTTAAATAAGTGTTACACTGATCACATCAGCAACAATTGTCATCTTTAGAAGAAGTTAAAGGATTGTTGAAAATGTGTGTGATCATCAAAGTCTTGATGATCAGCAGGCTTTAAATCAAATTACTTAGCAACTAAAGTATCATCATTTTGACAAAACACATGGATAAAAATATTCTAAGCTTATGTTATTCTGATTTATTTTGTTGGAAGCAAAGAATATACCAGGTGTGAGTGAATTTGAATGGAGGGTAGCTTTACAATATATCAGAATATAGTGGAGCTTCCAAATTTGTTTACAAATCCCAGCTCTGCTGACTGTATCAAAGATTTTGGTAATTCATATTGAATCAAATGTGGATAGTGATGTGGAAGCAAATGGTACAACAACACAGAAATTATAAAATATAGAGAATATTTTTAATGAATAAAGATAAATGCTTTCTTGTGGACAAAAAACCATTCCAACAAGCTTACTGTAATACACACCTTTTCTTCATTATAATAAAAATGAAATGCTAGATATTAATTTCTACAGAATCATGTCTAGTAAGATTAATATGCAGATATTACTTAAAATGCTCACACTAATCTTCCTTGCTACCATGATTTATTTTTTGAACTATATATTAATCTTCATACTTTGGATAAATAATTGAGATAACAAGAATAGTGCTATGCTTATTTTGATAAATAATTTAAAAAATTTTTTTCATGTCTTTGATCCAATAGATTTATGTTTCAGATTTTGAAATGAAATTAGTTCAAACAATATGATTAAGAGTAATTTTGGGGAAATTTAAGGGAAAACTCTCAACCATTTTCTTTTCAATGTTGTCCCTTTCTCCTGAACTCCAATACAATGGATATTAGATGTTTTATTCTCAGTATCTCTGGATAATTTTCACTGCTTTTCCAACCCATCCCTATACTGAATTCTTCTTAAATTCTTCAGATAAATCTTTCTGTTCAATAATTCTTTGTTCAACTGTGTATTATCTTCTGTTTAACTCATCTATTGAGGCTTTATTTTTAATTCCAACGATTACAGTTTTTTTATTTCTAGAAGTTTTATCTGATTCTTTTCATATATGCCACCTCACATCTCTTTAATCATTTTCTACTTAGCTGTTCTGTATTCTCTGACACTTTCATCCTCAAAATTCTTTTGTGGGCTTAATTAGTTGTTTAATGTCTGTGCCGATGCTGGCTTTGGTGACTTGCCTCCCTGTGTTCATGGTGATTCTTGTGAACTCTTATTTGCTTTTACTCAATCTATGTGAGTGATGAGAAGAGTAGCTGTACTGGAATATTCTCTTCCAGAGAAATTTTATGTCCAACTTTCGCTAGAAGTTGGGTACTTCAAGTCAGAGGATAATGGCGGCACCTTATTTTCTTCAAGCGCCTCTGCATAACATGGGCTTTTAGACCGAGTTCCCACTCTGGCTACTGGGCAAGGCTCAGTGTTTGGGGTGGAGCGTTGTCAGTAACATTTGTCATCAGGCAATCTTAGTTCTTTAGCTTCTCCGTTACTGACCACTACCAATCCAATTTGGGTACATAGTTTGTTTCCTATTTTATTTATCTTCAGAGGAGGTCTTTGGAGATTTTTCTTACCAATTTGGCCCTCCACTTGGTAGCAAAATCCTTCTCTAATAACACACTCTTTGGACTTAGATCTCCATGTCCCCTGTGAGCCACTGGACACTGACCCTCGGTGCAGTCATTGAAAAAGCAGGGCCCACTTCTTCATGCCTTTTCTGTCCTGGTTCCCTCTTCCTTTTGCTTCACCGACCCATGTTTCCTTGTGGTGCAGACTGTGTAAGTCATGGCAACAAACTGGATTAGTAGAGACTAGTTCTTACAATAATCGTGTTAAATCAATATTTCTATTTGGCATTAATTCCACCTTGGAATTAAGTTTCCGAAAGGGCTGTGGTATAATCTGGATGTGCTGACATTGGCATAATATCACAATATCACCTGATCATTCACACGAAGTACTTCACCTACCCCAGAAAGTATGGGCTATTTATTTATTGTTGGAGTGGAGAAATACTGGAACCTCTGTCTGGATTATGATCCGCTCCAATCAGGATAGAAGGAACAGCACATTAAGGCGAGGATCAAGGGATGTCTCTAGATTTCTCATGTACCCAGGTGAGAAAACTGAAGTCATGTTTAATAAGAATGTCATATTTATTTTATGTTCAATTATATACATACTGATTTTATTGTTTCTATTTTTCTAATTATTTGTGACCCCATGGCAGAAAAAAAAGACAACTAATAAAATGACTGTCCATTACCTAAGAGAAAAAGCCATTATTTATAACCCTCTGTAGAGCTTTTCAGAATCCTCCTTCTTCTTTTTAATTTTTCAAAGTTCCAAGGACATCAGTTTTGCAACATGCATCACATCTCAGTGAAATAAATAGATACATGTCACATTTCTCTGAGGAACGATAATGACTGGGACATTAGTTAAATCTATCTAAGGATAAACTAAATAATGAAATACCTCTCAGAATATGAAGGAAATAAAAAATATGCATTTTTGTAGCAATTCATAACATAGTGTTGAATTAATGAAAAGTAGAGAGCCAGCTTTGAATAAATGTGTGTTCTTTTAAAACAACATCTACAACACAGAGAGCGTATATACATTCCTGTCTCAAAAAATGTTCCAGGATTTAAACAGTCCAGACAGTTTAAAGACAACTGGGCATATAATACAAGTTAATTTCTTCCCTTGGAAAAGGTGGTACCTGCCACCAAGTTCACATCTCTTCCAATTGCTTGTTTGTTACAGAGTAGTGGTAACGGCCATGGGGAGACCGAAACAAGTATGGTGCTGTGAAGGCCAAAGTACACTTCACCCTTTCACCCCTGAGAAGCTCATCACCTGCAGATGTAAGTGCGTGTTTTATCCTATGGATGGAACTTAGTGCTGTGAAAATAGGAGATAAATCACATGCATAGGGGAGCTTGCTATTGAGACAGTAGATAAAGGATGAATTGACAAAGGAGACCGGTAAAATTGTGGCAAAACTGCTGATGAAACCATGGAGAACATAGGGTCACCGAAGTCAACAGAAGGGTTAGAAGTGGTGAAGGGTGTGAAATATTCTAAAATTCCAAACACAGCCATGACTGGAATGTTGGACTAGAGAGAGAGAGTGGCTGGAGGTGGGCTGTGTGGACACTAGGGGATATTTCGGTGAATGTGGAGGACGATTTCCAGACAGGAGTTGGCTGCAGCGTGAAATGAAGGTAGGAAAGTAGAAAACGTGCCTGTAGCTACAGTTCTGCCAAGGGATTTGGATCTCAGTGGAAGCACAAAATAGGAGCGTGATAACAAAAAATACAGAGTTAAGAGGCGCTTTCCTTTCATCAGTGGGGTCAACAAATATTAATTAGCTGCCTTCTGTGTTTCAGTCCCTCTCCTAAGGAATGGGAATATAAGGTAGAGAAAGCCTGTCTTCTTATGGAGCTTCTATTCAGGTGGTGGGAGACAGAAAGTAAACTAGATGATTGAGTGAAATATGTAATGTGTTACCCAGTGATAGGTACTAATGAGAAAAAGGAAGGAGGGAATCAGACAAGGGCAAAGTGACATGACAGCTGAGATGGAGAAATGCCTCCCTGAGAATGTGGCTTTGGAGCGAAGACCTGAAGGAAACGAGGGAGCTAGCTAGACCTGTGAATATAGGAGAAGAGCACCGCAGTCAGAAGAAAATTCAAGTACAAAGTCACTAGGGAGGGAGAGTGTCTGATGTGTTCCACCCACAGACAGGAGGCGGAAGGGAGGAGAAAAGGGAAGATTATAAAGAGATAGTTAGACACAGGACATGCACATTTCAGCCTTCAAGTGAGTCATGGGGCAGCGTTTGTCTTTAACTACAAAACAGGAAGACACTGGAGCAGTGACTCGCCAAGCCTCACATTTTAACAGGGTCGCCGTGACCATGGCATTGTGAATGTTCTCCAGAGGCAAGGACAGACGTGGGAAGATCGGCTGGGAGCCTGTTTCAATAACTGAGGAGAGAACATGGTGCCCGGGGCAGAGCAGTGCCTGCTGGTTAGCAAGAAAAGATGGAATTCTCTTTTTATTTTTACGGTACAGCTGACAGGGCTTGCTGATGAAACTGAGGAGGTGTTCGAGGTAGGGAAAAGTCAAGGGACACAAAAGGTTTAGCATCAGAAATGGAAAGAGTTGGGGCCATTAAGAAAGAGATGGGCGGTTGAGAGAAGTGCAGGCTGGAAATGAGTAGGGCATATTGGGAGAGCAGACTTTGTTAAATTGAAGGTGCTCCTTCGACATCCATGAGACATCCACTAGACTATTACTGAATAGACGGGCCTGGAGTTCAGGGGAGGCATAATAGCCGGAGAAATACATGGAGGCGTTGGCAGGTTCTGTGTGATACCCAAAGCAGTGAGAGTGCATGCGATCCCCTGTAGAGCAAGCTTAGATAGGAAAGAGAGGTCAGGGCCTGAGACCACCAGGGTGACACTGAGTTGCGAGGTTAACACGTGGGAAGCAAGTAGCAAAGGGGTCTGAAGAGGAATAACCAAAAAGGTAGGAGAATATCCAGGTGATATGATACCCTACCTGGGGAGTGTGTCAAAAAGGGTGGAAAGACCAGGTACGTCAAATATTGTGTTAAATGCAACGGAGACAGCAAAATGATACTGGCTTCAGTGACTCAGATGTCGCTGTACTTTTGGGGAAGAGTAGTGACTGAGGAAATGTCAAGTCAAATCTTATATAGCGTTTCAAACGAAGGAGAGGAGGCCTCTTCCGGCTGGGTTGTCAAAGATCCCTCACATTGGAGGGGAGAGTCCTCACACATGCGTGGACTTGAGGGAGGAAAAGGAACCAGTGAAGCGAAGATGGGCGAGAACAACAACCGGGATAGAGGGAATATACAGAGACGCGGCCAGAATTAGCTGCACCGGTTCAAAGACCGGTGAAAGGCCACGTGGCCAGAGCAGTCTTAGGGATGACAAACCAAGGTAAGAGGCACAGACAGAGTGGATTGTGTAGGTTTTACAGACTTGGCGAAAAATTAGAGTGTGTCCGCACTGGGGCGAGATACTATTGGAGAATGTTAAGAGGGGGAGGACATGTGCAGAAGGGACTCTAGAGGCACAGAAGAGGAAAAGGGCACTACAGTCACGTTTCTGGGAAAGTTATCACGGTGACAATAAATCCTGGATTGTTAGGGGTCATCCTGGTTTTATCCATGTTGTTCCAGAAAAATTGAAGTTTCTCACGTTGGATAATACATTTTCTGGCCTTTCTTTGATCAGTTTCCATATTGGCAAGACTTTCTAAAATATTTATCAGAACATTGCAACACCAGTGTATTTTCATCTCATTCCGTTTTGCAGAAGATAGAGAATACTTTTGATGAGGTGAATCTAGGCATCACCTCACCTGGATGTAACACAATATTTTGTGTGAGACCACCTTCTCCATGCTTCTCCACTATTAGGATTTTATGAGTTACATTACTTCATATTAGGTTGAGACTTATGAGACAGTTCTAAACCTGCTTCAAGAAATTATTCAAATGGATTATAAATCATCTTTTTATTACCCTCACCATTGCTGCTGAATTGTTTAGATAGGAAAGAGACACCGGACTCTTTTATTAGCTCAGGAAAAAAGTGGAAAAGCAATAAAATGCCCAGAAAAGTGCCACACAGGGCAATAAAGTTGTGATAAAATTGACAAGAAATTTGTTAATCATATTTGCTGTTTGACAGCCGGTGCTCAGAAACAGACGAGGGGGCCCTAGTTTTCAGACAATGACGGACTCCAAACCATCGTTGGGTTGGAACAGTCAAAGCACTGAAGTAACTAAGTATTCTTTCTTCTCTGCTCCGCTCCTCCTGCTTCCCTTCAGTACTAGTCACCAGGGCGGTAACCATTTAAAATGGAATCTGAGAAGGAAAAGCAGATAGAGCCTTTAGCAGCTCGCTTCCACTGGAGCAATGAAAGAGAACAAAACTCTAGGCATTAAAGCCTAGAGGGCTTAAAAACCTCAGAAATCCAGTCCAACTGAAATTTTCTAGGAACCACACCACCTCCTTGCTTTTGGCAATTTTGGATGTTTGGTATTTACATATCCACGGCAGGCAGGGTAACAGAACTTTTCTGTGTTTTTAATATTTTATTTGTACTGTTGTAAACATTGATGTAGGGGCTATAACACAGTTAATGTGGAAATGCATTGTGAACATAACTGTAAACAAAAGGGAAAACGTGAACATCACACTCAGCCTACAAACACCCTTGGACTTTACTTGGAAATCATTGTTCTAGTCCCCCTTGGGACCATTTGCATCACCCCTTTGCTCCTGGGAAAGCACCTTTTCAGGACTGTTCCGTGATGGCTTTGCCATTAGGACATGACTGACTGTAAGTGATTGTTTTAGGAGAAGTCACCTGAAGTGGGGATCTTTCTAAAACATTTTTCCACTCAGGTCTTCGCTAACATTTAAACAAATTAATAATATCCAGTTACTACTAGGGAAAACCCGTTAATATTCAATACATTGTATATCCTAAAAATGTCATTTCACAGAATAGTTGTCTGTCTTCCACAACTATCCCCACAGTCAACTCTAAATTCAGTCACTTACACTTTGCGTACATCACACTTTAGGTCATTTTATTTCTCTTATGAGGCTGTAAGAGACCGTATAAAATGCTCCACTTTGATGCCTTCCGAATCTGTGAGCCCCTGGGGCATGGAGAATCTCTCCCTGCCCTTTCTTCAGCACCCAAACCCAGGGAAATGGCGTCATCTGCCTGGGGCACCATGCCTGGACAGGTGGCACGGGCTTCGTGGTGGCATTGATGCTCAGCCCACACCGTGTGGAGAAGATACAGTGTCTACCATCTCACGGTTCAAGCCATCCAGACTCACCGGGACAAGGAGTGCTTACATCCCCAACGGAGCTCTGTGGAGGAGGAGCCGTGGCTCCCCACCTGTGGTGACTGACCACACTCCGGACAGCCTCCATCATGCATCTCTCCCTCTCCTGTTTCATTGTGCTTCTCCCTCTGCTCCTCTCAGTAGGCTCACTTAACATTTGTGAGAGCAAAGAGGCCTGCATATTTGTTTCAAGTTCTACATTATCCCCAGTGTCCAGTCTAGGTTTCAGCTCAGGGCCCTGCACTCAGCTTAGCCAGCATCACCCTCCTCACCCCCAGGCTGAAGCTCAAGGAGCTGAGATCCACCCTTCCCGGCAGCCCCGCCACCTGTGAGCCCAGGGCTACCCACTGCCTCTTGGGGCAAGGCTGGCCAGGAATGGGCGGGCCCAGGACCAGATCTGCCTGAACCGGCATGGTGGGCCAGGGGATGATGGGTCATTTTCCGTCCCTAAAATTCCCCTTTTTGAACAATTTAGCATTCTTCCAGGCAATGCTAAATGTCTCCACCTGAGCGGAGAGGACGGAGGAGCATGATAATTTGTAGAACTGACCTGGTCTGCTTAGACATTGCTTTGGGTGATTTTGGGGGGGCCATCTGTAAGAACAGTCTTTTTTCTGGGCCAAGCTGAACACCACACCCCCACCCGCCACCAGGTATTGTAGATCCTCATTTCCCCGCACTCGGTGCGCCATCCTCTTACGGGGCGGCGGTGGGGGGCGGGGCCCTTCTGCTCACTGCATCTTCTCCCGGCGCAGTAGGTTGCTGAACGCTCCTGTCACTTTCTCACACGGCCAAATCAAGTGGAAAGAATGCCCTGGGTTTCACTGTGGACGACGCCGCTCTAAAGGGAGACGTACAGGGTGGGCCTATTCACGAGATGCCTGACGGGGGCGCTGCTCTCAGCTGGGCAGTACAAGGACTGGGCTTGGTTCCGCTTTTCCGGGTCCCTGGAAAAAGTAGGGGCTGAACGATTGTTTGTTAAGTGAATTTTAATGAGGTGAAATATGTTTTCTATTTTAATCATCATTAACGGAGAAGCTGCCTTGTCCTCAGGGACACATCCATACCAGATGTATAATTTCAGAGAAGTGTAATAGTCAATTAAAAATTCATATGCTGCTACTGCCGATTCACAGGGCTTGTAAATTGATGGTATAGTTGGGTCATTTTCTACCTTTTTTTCCTGTTTCTTTTCTTTTGGGTATTTCATCAATGTGAGTTAAGTGAGGTTGCTCAAATCACAATTTCACATCTCCAGAAATGTTCATGACTCATGCAATCCACAGAGATATTTGACACTATATATTTTAAAGGTACATACCTTTAAAAACTGTGCATTTTGAAACATGATTCCACAGACTCCTGTTGCCTGTCCTTTGTAACCTAGGAATTTACTCATTTCTTTTTATTTTAATTGTTGTTCACGTACAGTGTTCTGTCTTTTACTCCCATCCCATTTCTTTATGTAACCAACACTGAGCACGTATTATGTGGGATAGACACTGCGAGAACAGCAGTGAGTTAGGCAGTTTTCTAAAGATTTCTATCATTACAATCTTCCTCCTTACAATCCATTTTTTCAGAGCAGCCAAGATGAGATTTTAAACATAAATCAGGGCCCTGACCGGTGGGGCTCAGTTCGTTGGTCATTGTCCTGCAAACTGAAAGGTCACTGGTTCGATTCCTGGTCAGGGCACATACCTGGGCTGTGGGTTCAGTCTCTGTTGGGGTGCATGCAAGAGGCAATCGATCCGTGTTTCTCTCTCACATCGATGTCTCTGTCCCTCTCCTTCTCCCTCCTTCTCTCTAAAGTAGATAAATGAAATCTTAAATAAAACAGAAATCAGGAAAAGCCGTTCCTCTATTTAGGCCCTCCATTGGTTTTCTACTGTGCTAATCCAGGCTCTCGGCCCATGTTATCTAGGCCCTTCCTGACTCCTATATCTTTTCAGTCTCTGCTGCACATGTTACCATTTTTTCACCGTTCCCCAGACACCCTGGTCTCTCCGCCTTTACTACACCAAGCCTGTTCTTCCCGCAGGACCTCTGCACGTGAGGTTTCCTGGCCTGAGGGCTCTTCTCCCAAACTGTCACACAGCCCCAGGTCTCAGCCATAAAGCCACCTCCTCAGACATACTGTGCAACCCATCTTTCAAGAGTTGCTCTCCAGCCACACCTTAGCACCCTTGTTCACTCAGTAGCATGTCCTGTGTTCTGCATAGTGATTATACGTACATATCAGTATATTACCTATTTACAATAATTGTGTGTAAATTCATTGTGGTTTCTTCTACACCTCCCTTTTTCTAATGTCAAAGAACCTGTGCAATGGAATCTGCCCTTGCACTTGCCGAATAAATAAATGCAGAGCTGAAGTTGCCACAGTGCAGCAAGATTAAGGATGCCGTTTACAAATGTCTGCTGTGACGGCACTTCCGTAATTTCAGGTAATGACATTTCATTCAGTTAAATGACTTCAGCTCTGCTTTTCTCATGTTACTTACTCTGAATACGGGGATCTGCTTTTTTCTTTCCCTTGTACTTTCTTTTGTTTTGTCTGGTCTTTGTCTTCAGGTGTTAAATGCTTTTTTAGATATCCCTTGAGGTAGTGTGCATTTATATATAAATTTACATAAATATTTAAAAAATATTTAGGCTACAACTCAGGTATATTTGAAATGTCATTACCTAACTTTCAAAATGCAAAGCAGCCTGCCAAAGCCCCCGTGTATCTCTGCTGTTACCTGTGGTGGTTTATTAAAGAGCTCCATCCTGAGGGAAGGCGGCCGAAATACTCACTAGCACATAATGTGCTAAGATTATGAAATGAAAGTAGTTTTACTGGTTTCCCCAGAGGAATGTTACCTTTTGAATTTAGTTGCCCTTGGTTACGTTTTTTTTCTTTCTGTGTGTAATCTTTACCTTATGAAATGCTATGGTATTTTTATTTTTTTTTCTCAAAATGCTTTGCTTACTTATGTATTTATAAGAAATTAATCAAGGGGGATCTGTATCTTCCTGTCTAACCATGTTTCCAAATGTGTTTTTGAATACTGGCCTTATATTTTAAAGCATAAAAAGTAAAATAATATATTTCAAAAGTATTAAAATATTTGGTAGCATCATTTTGAAAAGTGTTTATGTCTGAAAACTGGTGAAAAGTTCCTTAATAAAAACAATGTATCACGTAAAAACCTTTAGGGAAGGTTTATATTGGCTGTTTTAGTTTACCAGGCTTGCAGTGACAATGGGCCACAGACTGGGTGGCTTAAACAACAGAATTTATTGTCTCCAGTGCTAGAGGCTAGAAGTCTGCAGTCAGGGTATCCACAGGGTTGGTTCCTTCTGGAGGCTGTGAGGGAAGATCTGTTTATCCTTGGCTTGTACATGGCTGCCAGCTACCTGCGTCTTGTCACACTGTCTTCCCATTTCTATCTCTAAGTTTCCCCTTTAGTATGATCACCAGGCATATTTGATCAGAGCCCACCCTAGTGATATTCTAACTCGATTAACCTCTGTAAATATCCTACTGCTAACCTTGATTAGGTCACGTGCTGGGTTACTACTGGGAGTCAAGAGTTAGTCATGTGAATTGGGGGGGAGTGCACAACTCAACCCATAACTTTAGCTTTTGACAAAGTTCTAATTTTAACATCAGCTGATTTTTCTTAAATTAGTAATAGATTATCCTGTTTTTACATATATTACACATTACTTGCCATTTTATTTCCTCAATATAAAAATAGAAACAAATTCCTGCTAACCTAGTGACTTTTCAATGGTTCCATATGGAAAGAACCTTTGTTGAAATAGGACTGTGATGTGAACAGTGTACTCAGTGAGAAGTTAAGCTTCTACTGCTCACATTAGCTCACTGCATTGCCTTCTCTCTGGTCTTGTAGTTATCATGTCTGTTTTAACATAATGTCTGCCTTATCTACATGAATTATGGAGATTCATTTGCTACCTAAAATGTGTCAAACTTCTCTTATCGGTGACATAGTGGGTGCATGAAGAGTTGGCATCAGATTCCATTAAAATCGATTTACAGGGTTTTGGTTTTTAATCACAAATTGAAAATGTTCAATTTAGTAGATGGCAGAGAGGCAGCCTTGGACCTGGCAGTTGGGGTTCACCAGAGTCGTCTCGAACCTCCTTCAGATTTTCACTCTTTCACAGAAAGACCTAATGCAAGAAATTTAACTTCATATTAGAGTTCCTATTATTTTTCATATATGATTATATATTATATATAACATTTATGTTTTTTAGGAGTTTTATTCTCTTTCAACATTTCAGAATCAATGTATAGTTTAAGGGTATTATTTTGGTCTTTGTTTTCTGTCCACTTAAGAATCATCCTGCTGTCTTCTTTAATTTATGTTTTATGTTTTAATATTTAAAATAAAGGTGGCATATTTTATTTCAAAATGTAACGGGTAATATTAACGCTGAAAGTTCATGCCACAAATAAAAGAAGAAAGTTAAAAATCGTTCTAAATCTACCACCCAGAGGCAAATACTATTAACATCGAGATGAACATAATTTTAGATAACATCTACTTATCTATCTACCCCCTCTCTCTGTCTAGCTGTAGAACTACAGAATCATAATGGTCAAGAATACACTTTTATAACTAGGCTTTTTTTCCCCCTAACAGTATGGTATAAAGAGGTTGCATGTTGATAAATGTATATACACATACAAACATATAGATACATATATACACACACATGTATTTTTACTTTTGCCAAATACTTATATATATACACCCATACTTATGGATAACTTATGAAATATATAACAAATATGTAATAATGTGTCTAATGACTAGAGTTGGAGTAATTGTAATAAATTATTTAATATGCTTAATAACATTATTATTATAATTGCCCAAAGTTGGATGGAATGAAGATCAATGCTTTCTGCCTCTGTCCTCCGCAGGAGATGAGATAGTCCTATAAATCTGTACTTGGTCCAGGTTAACCAGACTCATACTGCGGCCAACTCTGTAAGTCAGCCCTTTGATAGAACTTGATGGCCCTCCCCAGAGGCTCTGGGTTGTTGAACACCTTAGAAAAGAGCCAGGAGGCTTTGGGTAAAAATAAATAATAAAGAATTATTCATGAAACTTACAGATTGCAAATCAGAAACACTAGGCAATACCCAGAGTGTTCCAAAGAAGAAAGAAAAGCTAAGAGCTCTCATAGTAAAATGTACGTTCCTGAGAACACTCAGTCCGGCATTCTTAGCCTCTGGACTGGTCCATGATGGTCATCCTCCAGGTGACCTGTGGTCTAAACAATAGAAGTCAGAAGAGCTGGATAAGTAAACATTTGCTCCCTGACCCTTCATGGGGTGATCAGGGGGTTATCCAGAGGTTTGACATACATCCAGGCATTAACACAGGACTGGAAAGTTGAAAGGTTTAAGTTAAAATGGGCTAATTAAAACAACAATACAATAGCTTTCTCATTGTTCAAACTGCTTGATTTTAGTAAATTAGCAGCTTGATTGTAGTTGCTAATTTTATTTCTTCCCTGTATTCCTCAGGGTAAAAAGTAATGATAAGTGGAAAGTGACTGCCCTTGCAAAGGAAACCAATACATGATTACTCAAAAAGGAAATACCTACATTAACTTGGTGTCGTGCCAGAGGCTGAGAAATCGAGAATGATACGATCTCTTAGCTATACTTCCTGATGCCCACCGAGATGAAGCTAATTGCTTACAAAACCACCTAATTCGTTCTGGGCCGAAGATCCAGTGTGGGCTCCAAATGATGTAAGAGTCATTCAGCCTGGAGTCATCTATCTTCATGTGCCAGTAACACTCAACGACGCCTTGTGAAGGAACGCCTGAAAGAATTCTAACGTTGCTTCATCCGACCAAGGTCAGTGGCCTGAGGTTATGGCAGCAAGTGCACACAGAATAATTTTATGAGAGGCTTACGGTCCTCTAACCTGTAAGAATTCATAACTGGACAATGTGATTTGCACAGGTGCTCTCTAACTGCCGAGGTCCAGTTATTATACATTTATATTCAATAGTGCATTTCATTGGAATTGGGAATCTATCAGACTTGTGTAGGATTTTACCAGTGAAGAAAAATGGGCATTGCTTAAAGTTAAGCCTCATTTGGAACCCATATTAGCAACTTTATAGCATGAAAAAAGATATATGGTTATGTCTATACAGGGATTTGGAATTCAAAATTAGCTGAAATTTCACTTTTTGATTTATATCCTAATTCATGACATTTCTAATATGGACAAGGGCTGCTTTTGTTGGAAAGGCTGATCAAATGACACTATGTTTAAAACTAATTTCTAATAATATTATTCTAAATCATAATGCAACTGCTTTTTTACCATAACACTGGTGTAGTCGGTACAATTAAATTGGATTGATACTATTGATATCAGTGATAAGATATAATGGGAAGTTGAATTAAAACCTTACAGAATGTTCTGTTGGAAGCTAGTTCACTGGAGGAGCAACTGGGTTTTATGAATACTTAAATAGTTATTACTTATTTAATCTATTGATGCCATTGCCAAAGTTCAAATGTTGATGGTGAAAGGAGGTAAAACGGTGTCAAATTTTGCAAGGCTACAGACAAGTTTGGGTTGGAATGTTGGAAATGGAAGTGTTTCTCTGAAGCAACACTACACTTCATTGAATAATATGAATAATTAGTATTTTGCTTGTTCTTTGCCTTTTCTATTTTAGGAAAGGTTGAAAATATACAGAAAGTATGCTAATGAAGAGTTTATAATTTTAAAAGTTTGAACATGATCAGAAGTGGGGAATGGATATGTTTTCCTACCACTGTATTGGGGCAGCTACCATGCCCATTTTTAGAGATAACTATAGTCCTGGTACTACCCCTAGGGCAAGGTTAGGATGAGATGCTCTAACTAGTGATTGATGATGTGCTATTTCATCTTGATGACGTGCTATTCAACACAATCCTTGAGACACCAGGGACTAGCCTTTTGGCACTGTTTTAAGTTATATGAAATGATGACTTACACCTGGTTTTACCAGTTTTACAGCCTGGCTCATCTGTGTGACCAGGGGCTTTTTTTTGTCCAGGCTCTCCTGATGCTAATATTTCTAAGGCATGTCTAGTGTTTCATAATCTGATGGGGAATCGCACCCTGTGTGCCCCACAAAGGGCCACACCTGAAAATCTCTCACATGCCTGTGCTGTCTTCACTCTTTTTCTCCTCCTTAACCTATCCTTTGCCTTCGTTAAGAGCCTTACGTGTCTCAGCTCACACTGAGAAGTCTGTGAGTCCTTTTCAATTTTCCCACCTGGTAATCCACAGACTTTAGCATAACTGTCTCTACCAAATGTGTTTTTGTACTATATACAGTTATATCTATCAACATCCATGGTTTCTGATTTGTTAATATTAGTAACAGCTCATATTTATTGAATGCTTAGTATGCATCTGCCCCTGTTTTACAACAGATGCTTTAAAAGGTATTCATTTGCTAGTCAAAGCAGCATTGCATGAAGGTGAAGATAACACGTCTTATTCCCAATTTTCACACGAGGAAACTGCAGTGATGTCGGCCTGGAGAATTTGTTCTCTCCGGTCACTCCTGTTAGTTAAGATATGAACCAGTGCAGTGGGGCCCAAATGTCTATGTATGTCCCATCCACTTTTGTTGCCTCATATGCTATTCTGATATCAGAATTGGAGAGTTTTCCTCAATGCAAAATTATAAAAAAATATTTGTGTATCTATTTTCTCCTGTCTTCCTCATTTCTTCCATGTTGTTATTTCCAATTTCTTAAACATTTTATAGTTTCTGTCACTATCATATTTTGATTTTGTCTTTCCGTCCACACAGAAAACCTTTTTTTCTATCCCATAACCTTCTTTAATTCAGTTCGGCTTGCTAACCAGGACTCTCCTCTTCCCATAGAGCGTGAGCTCAGTGTGCCTGTTACATCTCCCAGTGACAAACTCTGCACTCCTGTGCTTTAGAATGTTTCATGATAGATTGTAATCTTTTTTTCCTGATGGGGATATGTTTTTCTAATGTGCATTTTAACCCCCAAAACGTAAGCTCCTGGAATCAGGATTATGCCTTGCTTTTTCCATCTGCAGAGCCCGACACAGGTTCTAAGACATAGTAGTTTAATGTCAAGGTTTATAGGTTTGTGAAAACAGTTCTGTCCTTTTGACTGTCGTGGTTTTGCTGTTTACCTTTATTATTTGCTCATTTACTTTCCCTGATTGACACTCAATCAAATCATAGCACTGGTTTAATCTGTCTCTAGTTTATGGAGATACCAACCATTGAACCATCAACAGTCCTTTTACATTTTTGTTGAAACAAATGCGGTATGCAATAGTGTATAAAAATAATTTTTAAAGGGTTAAGCCAAAAGATAGCAGGACATAAAGTGGTATTTAGTATATGTTAAAATTATAATTTTTAAGAGAAATACGGATTCCACGACTCCTTTGGAGGCAATGCTGAGCTTCCTTTTCTGTTCTGAACTTTCAGATGCATATCTTTTAGCTCATTCCAGGAACAGACACTTTCAATTCAGAATTCTAGGTCTTAATAAGTTCGAGAGAACGTTGGAACTACCATATTTCCTGCTCCCAGTCCGTACCCATCAGGAAGGAGAACCATCTGCCAACATTCAGGGAGATTTCGACCATGAGGATCATGGCCTCTGTTAGACAGGGCTGTGCGGTACCCAGCAGAAGGTGCCACTGAGTAAGGTACAAAACTGTGATTCCACTTTACTTATCTACGAGTTCCACAGGGACAGAGCCATTGATTGGGAAAACCAGGCTTCCCTACTATCACCTTG
>PVKM010006233.1:0-44957 GCA_004027735.1 Carollia perspicillata
CATGGTCAGAGAAATTAAAGTGGTTGTTTAGTACAAAGAGCATTGAGTGCCCAGGTTCTCACTGTCTTTCCATGTCACTTTTCTCTTTGCTAATTCCATCCATGGCCTCTGTCCTCTCCTCATACTTTGTCTTTGTCTTCTTTCTATTCACCCTCTTCTCCTTTGGAGAGAAGGACTAGTGGACAACCTTGAATCCAGAAGAGGGCAGAAGGATGAGTATAGCAATATTCCTCAACCTACACATTTCTGAGGCAGCACATTTGGTCTGACCAGCAACACTTTATTCAGAGTGGCCCTGTGCTGGTCATTCTCCATCTGCCCTCTCAGTCTAGCTTCTTCCTGCCTCCATCCTGCCTAGGCTCCAAGTGGCTTAGTCCTGCAGTCACCAGCCCTCTTGCCCTCTGGCTTCCTGTCCAGTACTGGCAATGGGGATATTGACAGAGAATTGCTCCCTAAGAGAGATAGGTGGGGTGTTTTCTCTTTGACCATCTGTGGTGTCTCTTCATTCCTTAAGTTTGAACACCTACTGGGTCACCCCTCCCCTATGGTTCCAGCTCTTTCACCTGTCACCTCTTCTGGGCTGTGGCAGGTAGTAGCCTCCTATAGTTGCTATTACCAGGAGCCTTGAAACCCCAGCCCCAAAGGGCTGGACCTGTAAGTCGGTTAACCAATTTGCAGGCCCATAAGTAGTGTCTTCATTACATTTGTTGGTCCAGCCCTTTGAGTGAGGCTCTCTTGCTTACTGAGAATGACTGACAGCATTGTCACTCGGTTTTATGGAAGAAGGGGCCAACTCTCCCTTAGAGACCTGCAGGAAGGTGAGGGTCCTTTAATTCAGTCCCCATCCTGGGTTTCTTATATTTTAGCATGAGAATTTGTCGCTTTCTTTGGACTGTCAACATCAGCAGACATAGGTTTCTCAACTTATTCTTTCTGTTTCAGAAACATCCTAGAAGAATCCACAGCACAGGTAGTATTTGTCAGGGGTTGGGTTTTCTCCAGACCACAGTTTGTGGCTGCCCAGTGTTTCTGCAAACTCAGCCTGTTGACACACACTTCATGGTGGCCAGAAACCCTCCTTCCCCTTCCACAACAAAACCTCAATTAACCCACAAGGCATAGGATGCCCTCACCATCTGACCCTGCTTAACTGGCCAGTTTTGTTATTGCCAATCCCATCTCACACCTTTTGTTCCCACTGCTTGAAGTGTTGGGATTCCTATGATAGAAACAAAATAATCTTATACCACTTTATTCTTTACCTTTGCCTTTCTTTCTAAACTACTTAACTGTATCTTCCTCCAAACAGAATAAATGAGGTTTTTAGAATGTTAACTTGACCTAACTTCCCATTGAAAATCTAATGCAATGACCCAAATTGTAACAAAATCAATTCAGCCCTGACACTGCGAAATCCCACAGAATCACTTGTAATCCTCAGGAGAGGACAATATCCTCACACCTTCATGAAGCAGGGATAAGCCCTGAAGCAGAAAAATTTGGACAAGGTGAAAAAGGAGTAAAAAAATTCTATCCATAAGCCTCCATCAATCACCATCAGCACACATTCTCTCCTCCCTCCCTCTCTCTCTCTCTCTCTCTCTGTCCTCTCCTTTCCTTCACACATACACACACCCATAGTCTCAAACAAGAAAACTTTGTCCATTAAAGGCTCATAAATTATTATCCTGATGTAAAAATTGCCTTTGTGTATGTGTGTGCTAAGGATCATTGCTCATTCATGCAACCCTAGATATCTCCTTGGCTTAAAATGTCCTCCCTAGCCTTTCACTGCCTGGAAAATGCTATCTTTCAAGACCATAAGATCTATCATTACAGTATTTTTACATATGTCTACAACAAATTTATTTACTGATTCATTTGTTCACGCAATCCACTCCTCTATTTCACATGTATTTATTGTCATTTCCCCCCTGCAACCCTGTCTGGCTATCTTAAAGGCTCTGTAATAAGATGCTGCCCTGGGGATGAAGACAAATCACTTTCACATAGCTGACAAAGGCTTGCAGTCACTGGTCACTTCCCACATCTCCAACCTCCCCTAGAAGTGACACACATCAACTGGATAACAGTGCAAGGACATCTGATGAGTGTACCAGGGAATTTTCATGCATAGGAAAGGGCTCACTGCCAATTATGGAGACAATGATAATCACTTGTATATTTTCATATATGTCCTATAATATTTGTCTGCAATTTTAAGTTGTTTAGAAAAATCTCCATAGATTGTTATCTTATACCATGTACTAAATACAATCCCAAAGAGATAAAAAAGGTAAATTCTGAGATATGTGAATTTATTAATAAATGAAGTATTTCAATAGTTTTCAAAATAAATTTACATATATCTAATATCTAAGATGGGAAAGGACTTTTGAGTGTAAAATTAATTGATTTGATTATAGTTTTCTATTATATTAATAGCATCATAAGCAAAATTAAAGAACAAAAGAATCCTAGGTGAATATTGGCAATATGTCTGATGATGAATTTATGCTTTACATGTACAAGAAACTTAAGTCCATCAGTCAGCAATGCACTAACATCTCCATGGACACTAACTTAAAATGTTTAGTATTTTAAGTGTTCTGAAATAATATGAGCTCTTTATAGCTTGTTGGTTGTTATTTTTAATATCACTATCACTATATGGGGAAAATATAGGTCCAAGGTCATAAAAATAAGGTTGAAACACATAAAAGCAACACCCCATCCTCACTTATGGTCAGTGGACTCTAAATTCTTAACAGATACAATTTTTGTCTATAAGTCTATTAAAAGATTTTGAAGTCAGAATTAATACTAGTAAAGGCTATTCACTCTGTGCTAGTATTTAACACTGCTCGCTAGAATTTTTAGTTATTTTAATCTTTGGGACATTGGTTTTTCTCCCTGATGTTGGGTTTGGCCAAGTGACTTATTCTGGTCTAGGGATATAGGCAGAGGGATGAACATCCCATATGGGCAGAACTTCAGGATCTCATCAATGTATGACAATACCAGTTTCCACAGCCAAGGTGGGAAGCACATTTGCAATGCAGTTACTATATCCTGGGTTCCTTGAGGATGATGATGTTCGAGGGAACCTCACTACCCTGCAGTGGTCATGGCACACAAACAAGAGAAGAACAGATTTTGTGTGCAAAGCTCCTGAAACAGCAGTTTGTTATTGTGACCTAGCCTGCTTTGGTATAACCACCCAAGGGAGGTTAATTAGGAGATATATTTCTTTAAAAAAATAGCAACATATAAGATGTTTTAAAACCTCTCAGATTTGGGTTGACTAATTCCCATTACTCACTGATTTATTAGATATTTTTTGGGCTTGCTATGTGTCAGGAAACCCAGTAGCCTCAAGAAAACAGACAAGATACAAAAGATCTTACAGTAATTTTCTTTCAAGGATCCTTTCTAAGAAATAAGTGGATGCTATAGATAATAAATACATAAACAAACATGAAAAATACACTTTATCTCTATTATACTGACCAGTTAAGTACAAGGCAAATATCCCAGAATAGGAGAATGTTAAAATAAAATTTATTCTCTCCATGGGATAAAGAGTTCTGCTAATGTATAATTTTAAAATAATATTCATAGGCATAGCAAATATTAATTGTATAATACTGAAGAAATGAAAATACTGCTTAAAGTATAGCATAATCTAAATTTCATAAGCTATATGCATATGTTAAAAAATAAGGTAAAGTTATACATCACTTTATTAAAATTTATTATCTCTGGGAACAAGGAAAAATTTAATTTTTTTCTTTGTATCTTTTATATGCAAAAGTTTAATAGACTTTCTGTAATTTTAATAAAATTTTAAAAATAAAAATTATTCAAAAAACCTTTCCAACAATTCATAGAAGTCTCCTGAGGATGAATTAAATTACATTTTTATAGTGCTTACAATTTATATATAACAACTACAGAATTAGTAAAACAAAACACAGACCTAATTCCAAAAGAAACAGAAGGATAAAAAGATAAATTATAATCTGATCCAAAATGATAAAACTGCTTAGGAAGATATATTTCCAGTGGTTGAGCACCCTAAAAAATAGATTGGCTATAGCCCAGTAAGAGTATAATATGCAATTAAAATATAAATTTGCATAATAATAGTCAGCTGTCAGCCAACTCCCAATTTTGAAAATGAGAACATGAGAAAACATATAATCATTATTTTTTTGCTATAGCCATAATGGAATCGATTCTCAGGGACACCCAGGAATAAAAGGAAATGGAGGTTATCTCATTGATTGCTGGTGACAGCATGATGAGATTATACACATTGGAAATGGGGTAAAATTATGTTTTATTTTTGTTCAGGGCATTCAGGTATATATATTCACACATATATAATTAATTTATATTTATACTTATATACACACACATACATTTATATATTTTCCCCAATAAGTCTCTCTTAACCTTACTCCTTGGTTTTATGACTATTCTCAGTATAAAGATTAGAATGGAGAAAGCAGAGAGCCTGTGCAAGTTCATTACCACTAGAAGATAATTACATCAAATGTTTACATAAAACTTTAAAGGAACTTTTCACCTGCCACAGCTCTATAACTTTTGAGGGAAGTGAGTCCATTAATTCTGCTTCATTCTCTTAAGTAAAAATGTAGGCAACCTGTCTACTCTTGTGAATAATTAAGTCCAAATGTCATATGGTGGAGTCAAATATGGTTGACTTCCATGTGGAGCAATGTGGCTGGGCTAGTGCAAGTGCAGAACATGGTATGGAGGACACCAGGTGGGGTTTGGGAGTCCAGTAGAGTGAGGAAGGCACCTGCATATTTGCCGTGTTGGTTTCATATCAGGAAAACTAAGCAAGGAAATAACCGTATTGATGATAATGGGAGCTAGATTTCCCACTGTCAGAGAAAGTAGTTAAAAATATGGTATGGAAAAAAACAAAATCTGTGAAACTATTGTAAAGGTGATTCCCAAATCATAAAGAAATAAAGAAGAGGAAAAAATGTAAATTCGCTTTTGAAAGAGATGCAACAAATCCTAATCAGATATTGGCCAATCAAATTCAACCAAGTAAATATATATGGTTGGCAAAAAAAGTTTGTTTTTTCCCATAAAATGACTCTAGGAGTGCTTAGTTGTCTTTAACTTCACTCAGAACAATTTTGTTAGATAGTATTGTCATGGCTGTCATATCAGCATGCATTTAAAAAAACTTACCAAAATTGGTGAATTTTTGTGTAGCCATTTTAATATCAAAGATGGAAGACAATAAGCAACATTTTGGGCATATTATGTTTTACTATTTAAAAAAAGTAAAAATGCAGCTGAAAGGCAAAATAAAGATTTGTGAAGTATATGGAGAAGGTGCTGTGATTTATCGAATGTGTCAAAAGTGGTTTGTGAAGTTTTGTGCTGGAGATTTTTCATTGGATGCTGCTGCATGGTTGGGTAGACCAGTTGACATTGATAGCTATCAAACTGAGACACTAATTGAGAACAATCAACATTATACTATGAGGGAGATGGCCAACATTCTCAAAATATCCAAATCAATGAAGTAATTGGTGAAAATGAAAGATCTGTCTTTTATTTTACAGAAGAAAAATATACACAATCAAAAAGTTGGCTTTTTGGCCAACTCACTATATCACCATTGACAAGAGTTTACACAAGGAGCCAAAAAACAGCTAAAATTTACATCTATTAATACTTCTAGTAAGCTTTGTGGCTTAAGCACATGTTACTATTCTGTCTCTCTTCCATACCATCATAGAAGTATAAGTAAAATTATGGAAAGTGTATCTCTCTTTGAGGGACAAAGCTATGGGTAAAAAAAAAAAATTCAAAGGAATAAATATTTTGAAATAAAAGTAGAGGTTACTGAATAAATGAGGAGATGAGCGAACTGTGGACAAATTTCCATAGCAGAAAATGCCTAGGAGAAGGCAGAGGTGAGACCCTGGTCTGAAAAAAGAGAGGGAAGGCAAACTCACCATGTTCAACTGTGGGGCCCCATTTATTTACCTGTTCTGAGCTTTCTTATCTCAGCAGCCATAGATGCGTTCCTGAGTCAGTAAGCTTTTACAGAGAGATTTAAGGACCCCAAGGGGAGAAAACAAACTTTCCAAATAATAGTATTAAATTATGGGAATAGACAAATCATCCACACTGTATGCTTGCAGAGAATCTAATCTCTATGTTAGTGTTTCACTGATAAGTAAGAGTCAATATCCAGCAACCACCAGCTATTTGATAAAGCTTCTAACATGGAAGAAATCAACCACAATAAAGGGGGAAAGTCATAGTAAGCATATGTAATGAAAGAAACAAAATAAATTTAAAGCAAGAGAAAAGTGAAAAAAGACTATAATAAATACTTTCACAAACAAAATGGTATTTCTTCATCTGTAAACAAAAAATGGGTGCCTTGAAAAAAGGAACAATCAGAAAACAGGAGGAGGCTCTTGGGAAGTAAATATTTATAGAAATATTGCTTCAGCAGGAGGGTGTGAGATAAAGTATAGAATAACCAGCCCTCCAAGCAGAAAAAAAAAATGGCAAAAAAGGATAGAAAACTGGATGAGTAAATGAAAAGTGAAGGTTCACACAGGAGTCCAAGATATGATTGCTAGAAATTTTAACAAGAGAAAAATCAAAAGTAGCCTAAAAGAAATTATCCTGGAAAATTTTCCCAGATATACAAAACACCCATAATTTTCAATAATTTTTTTGTGAACCCAGCAAATTAATTAAGAAAAGACCTATGAAGTAGAAGAATCTCATTTCTTCAGGGAATTGGAGGAAGATCTGAAGAGCATATAAATTGAAAACTTATAAAGAAATTAGCTCATAGTTAAAAGGTAGAAATAAAATAAATAAATAAAAACAGAAACTTAGATATATAAAACAGACTAACAGCTGCTAGAAGGAGGTGGGGGAGCAGGATGAAAGATGGTGAGGGACTAACAAAAGGACATTTGTGCAACCCATGGACACAGACAACAATATGGGGATTGACTTGAGGGAGGGGAGAGAGTGGCGCTGGGTGGAGGTGGGAAAAGGTAGAAAAAGCAGGAACAACTGGAACAGCATAAACAATAAAAATTAATTTTTTAAAAAAATAAATAAAAAGCCAGCTTCACATTTCTCTTCATTAACATTGGAAGCTGAAGATTATTTGGCAATTCCTTTAAAAATCAATAAAAACTGGTTTTCAACCTGGAGTTTTATACCCAGCCAAATGACTTATTAGCATGCTGATGCTGCCAGTCATGGAAGTTCAGGGTTGGCACTTAATCAGCCCTCAAGTGAGCCCCTCACCACCCCACCCATAAATAAGCCCCTCACCACCCCACCCATGCTAAAGAAGTCCCAGGGTTGGAGTACTGCCACAGACCAAGAAAGGAGGAATAATCTCATTACTAGGGAATACAGAAATACATATCTTACCATTAAAAAAACTTAAAAGTGATTGTTTTGTGTAAAAAAATAAAGACAGGATGGCAAGAGAGTAGCTGGAAGGTGTTGTATTTTTCTATAAGCTGTAAAAAAACTATGCAATTTTATGTACATTTTATTATTTTAGTTAAAGAAAGGAAAATAATTCAAATTGTATTTAGAAAATAATATTTCAATGTAACTTGCCACATTAATAGATTAAAGGACATATAACTCACCATTTCATTTTAATAGACAGAAGGAAAAGATTTGATAAAAGTCAATACTGATTTATTGCTAAACAAAACTTAACAAACCAGGGATGGAGGGACTCTTCTCTGGCATGGTATAGTATCTTCTAAAAACATTGTACTTTGTGGTGGAATATAGTAGCATTCTAATTTAAATCACAAATATCACCAGGTTGCCACTTTCACACTAGTATTGAAGATAGCACCAGATCTTTTCATGGAAAACAATAAGAAAAAAAACATTTAAGATGGGTGAAATTGGAGGAGACAATATTGTCACTATGTGAAGATTGTATGGTTGTTTACATAGGAAAATTCAGAAAATCAATGGACAAACTATTAGAATCGATGCTAAATTGCACAAGAATGATGGACATCAATTAATATTTCCTTTATATTGGTAATAAATAATTTTGCATACAATATAAAAAGATATTTTTCATGACAGGAAAAACACCAATACAAATCAAAACTATATATTGGATTAAAGTAAACCTAACAAAAATGTACTAGTCTATTAACTATAGCGGAACAGCTCGAAGGACAGGAAATGCAACTAAATGCAGAACTGTCCTAGTCACAAATGAGAAGATGCAGTATAGTGAACATGTCACTTCCTCCCAAACTTGCCTGCAAATTTAAAACAACTTTAATACAAAACCCAGTGGTAATACTTTTGTGAAATCTTACAAACTAACTCAGACATGTATGTGGAATAGTAGAGGTACCAGAATAGATAAGATGCTTTTGAAGAATCAGAACTGGGAAAGGAGCTGTGGGGCCAGTGTAAAGACCTGTTTTAAAGAGCGGTACTAAACCAGGTGGTGTCGGTAGAGGACTCCCACGGTGGAGCCACATGCAGAACAGAGGGTGGCACATGAGGGGATGGGCATCACAACCAGTGAGAAAAAGACTATCTCAATGAGTAGAATTAAGACCATTAACTGTTCAACCCAAGTCTCTATGGTCAATTAATATTTGACAAAGCAAGCAGAAGCATAAAGTAGAGTAAAAATAGCTTCTTCAACAAATGGTGTTGGGAGATCTGCATGGTTGGGAGATCAACCACCAACTTATACCATACACAAAAATAAACCCAAAATGGATAAAAGACTTAAATATAAGTCACAACACCATGAATAGAACATAGAGAACATGTCCTAGAAGAGAACACAGGCAGGAAAATCTAAGATATTCCATGCAGCAATATTTTCACCAATATGTCCTTTAGAGCAAGGGACATAAAGGAAGAAATAAACAAATGGGACTTCATTGAATTAAAAGGTTCTGCACAGTTAACAAACACATCAGCAAAATGAAAAGGGAACCAACTGTATGGAAAAGCATATTTGCCAAGATACCTTGGACAAGGGTTTGATATCCAAAATGTATAAGGAACTCACATGACTCCAGTCCAGAAAGACAAACAACCCAGTTAAAAAATGGGCAAAAGACCTGAACAGACACTTCTCCAAGGAGGACACACAGAGGGCCCAGAGACATATAAAAAGATGCTCAGCATCACTAGCCATCAGAGAGATGCAAATTAAAACCACAATGGTTACCACCTCACACCATTCAGAATGGTCATCATAGCTAAATCAAAAAACAAATGCTGGTGAGGTTGGGGAGAAAAGGGAACCCTATTACACCGTTGGTAGGAATGTAGACTGGTGCAGCCACTGTGGAAAACAGTCTAGAATTTACTCAGAAAACTAAAAATAGAACTGCCTTTTGACTCAGAAATTCCACTGCTTGGATTACATGCCAAGAACCCTGAAACACCAATCCAAAAGAACCTATGCACCCCAGTGTTCATAGCAGTACAATTTACAATAGTCAAGTGTTGGAAGCAACCTAAGTGCCCATCAGTAAATGAGTGGATCAAAAACTGGTACACAATGGAATACTATGCAGTAGAAAGAAAGAAGGAACTCCTACCCTTTGTGACAGCACGGATGGAACTGGAGAGCGTTATGCTGAGTGAAATAAACCAGGCAGTACAAGACAAATACCGTACGATCTCACCTACAGGTGGAACCTAATCGACCAAACAAGCAAGCAAAATATAACCAGAAACATGGAAATAAATAACAAACTAGTAACCAGAGAGGAGGTGGGAGGGGATAATGGGGGGAAGGGGGAAGGCTCATCAAGGAACTTGTATAAAGGACACATGTACAAAACCAAAGAGGATTGAGGGTGGGAGGCGTGGATGGGCTGGGGTGGGGGGATTCATGAGAGAGAATGGAGACAACTGAACTTGAAAAACAATAAAAAAAATGTAACAGTAAAAAAGACCATTAACAGTTCATTTAAAAGATAAAATTAGATTTCAAGTTTATACAATACATAAAAGTAATTCTAGTTGGATTAAAAAAATACAGTATAGTGAAAAACCCTGAGAAGGCCTTCCTCTGTCCTGGATGTTAGTTATTCCTCTATAGTTTGTTCTAAGTACTTAAAAAACACAAAAACCACCTGAAGCAATACAAAATATAAGTAAATTTGATTACTTCAAATTATAAAACTCTGGTACCCCAAAAAATGACATAAATATTTTAAATACATGTAACAGTCTGGGAGAGAATAATTTCACTGACTATAACAGGTAAGGGACAAATAGTCATAATAATGAAAGAACTTTTAGAAATCAATAAGAAAGTAAACAAGAGTCAACTCCAGAAGAAATGTGGCTATGCATCACTTCTGTGAAAAGATGCTTAACCTCACTAATAACCAAAGAAATGCACATTAAAAGAGCAAAGCAATTCTATTTCTATGAAAGAGAGACGGGCAAGAAGTAAAAGTAGATGGAGTAATGTGTTGACAGAAAAAGTGTGGTTCTGAAATGGGTTTCTTTGCTGTGCCTGTGGGTATCTAACTGGTCCCATTATCGCGGAGATAGTTTGTCAGTATCTGGACAAATAAAAAAAATGTGCGTGTCTGCAAGCCAGTAATTTCACTTCCAGAAATGTGACCTAGATGAATTATGGCCCTTGCATCCCAGGAGATATGCAGAAGAGTGTTTATTGCAGGGGGGGTTGTAACACTGAAAAAGTGGGCACCAATCAAATATCTATCAGCCTTAGATAGGATAAATAATATGTACCAGTTGTAATGCACGAACTTGACCATCACATTTGTCTTTCCATATCAGTGCAGACACATCTCAAAAATAAAATGGAGATTGATGAAGCAAAACAGACATCAGTAAGTACAGTGTCACATCCCCACATATTAATAGTAAACACAAACAGTACATAATGTTAGAAAAGCAATATATCGCCTATCCATAAAAAAATCACATTGGTATACTTTTTCCTTCTAACGATGCTTCACTCCTAGCACAGAAGTTGGAGCACACGGGACTCCTGCTGATGGGGACTAAGTGATTTTAGCTATATCTTTAATATTTTATGACTTTGAATAGACTGTAATCAATAGATACAAATGTCAACTGTTCATTATAAATGGAAGAGAGCATCTTGGTAGTTATCTTTATTTTTAATTTAAAAATAAACTTAATTTATAAAAGGATCTATAATAATCAAAACAAGGTCACATAGGGAGGGCTTGATGAAGCCTGCCCTTCGATCCAATGTATGTACTCACTAGGCATTTATGTTTTGATCTTTGAGTCATCTTTAATAAAACTTCAAATTCATCTGGAGCCATTTAAACTATTCACCTCTGAAAAGGGAAAACTGAATTGGAGTCCTGGAGCTTTAAACTGTGTTTAACTTTGATCATATTTCATTTTCATATGAATCCTTCTCTCCTCCAAATATTAAGGTCTTCAGGCACAGCAACTCAAGGGTCTCCACAGTCCCTCAGAGACATGGAATATTGGCTGTGTTATTTAAGAGAATTCAAACAGTGGTAAATTCAGATGATACACGTCAGGAAAAGCTAGGGTTGAGGTGCCAGTTTCCCAACATCCAGAAGATATAACCATGTAACTCGGTTAACTTTCCTGCCTTCATTCATAACTCCATGCCACCTTCTTGGCTGTGCATACTGAATTCCTCAATTCACGGCCCCATGCTCCTTTGAACAGCTCTTTTGCCTTAATTACTTTTAATACTTTTCAGAATAATGTATCTAGAATCTTTTCCAAGTTTCAATATATGTCATAACTGTTTCATCAGCACAGAAACATTTTATGTTCATGTCTAGACCTCTGACCTCTGCTTCTTCTTTTCACCTGCCATTAAATTCCCCTGGAATTTAAAAAAAAAAAAAATGATTTTTCTTTTGTAAAGCAGGTGGATTGAATCTGTTGTAACTTTACAGGTTGCAGAGATCTGTAAAATCTTTCCCCAGATGACTATCTGCATGTCTGGAAATTGGGAGGGAATGGAGCAATGATTTACCATGGGGATTAACTGTACCCAGGGTTGGAATTTGTTGGATAACATACCATTTTTCTCCTCACTTCGCAGATTGTAGACTTGGCTAGAACAGGTTCTCAAGTCCTGTCACCTGGACATATCCCTCCCCTCCATTACCTGAGAGCCTAAAAATGACCCACATCATTATTTTTTCGCTTCCATTTAAAAATGAAAATTGTTCGTAGACTCCACATTAGGAATGAGAAATGAATAAAGAAGAAACAGGGCAGATAAATATATTTTAAAGATATTCAAAACATACTTTCATGTGCATGTCTCCCCCTTTTGAGCAGTTTCCTTTTAGCTTAAAGGAGAGTGAAGGTGCTCCTTGACCATGTGTCCTTATTCTTTCATTGGTTAAAGGCCACGTGTCATCTTGGAGAATCACAGTGTTAAAGTGAGTGGGTGGGAGCAGAAGAGAACTGTGACCAACCACTAGGATGTGGCTTGCTCTCATTCACTGGTGTATCCCTTGTCTCTGAATAGGATTAGACAATATTTATAAAGTAACCCTTTATAAATATTTGGTAAATGAGGATCAAAGAGCCAAAATACTCTTATGAATATGTTTCCTGCAACTTCCCAGTAATTTCATATAG
The DNA here is from genome assembly GCA_004027735.1 of Carollia perspicillata. NCBI lineage: Eukaryota > Metazoa > Chordata > Mammalia > Chiroptera > Phyllostomidae > Carollia > Carollia perspicillata. The sequence continues at coordinate 12,697 of PVKM010006233.1, forward strand.
AAAAGGGGTGCTCAAGTGTGTGTGTGTGTGTTCAGTGACACACTTTAACAGGCCAATTACTCACTCTAACAGCTGTGTTTTCAATGGTTTCTAAACCAGGGTGCATGTATACAAATATATCCAGCCTGGGCACAACTCTGAGCAAAACCTCAATCAGCCATTCTAGACCTGGAGAATCATTTTATACGTGAATCTGAGCAGCCGGCCAGACATTCTGGAGATCAGCAAGTAGCACTTTCTGGCTCAGCATCACTGGCACCGGCCGGGAGGCCTGGCTGAAATGAGCTCTGGGAAAGCCTGTTTGATCCATCAAGCCCATAACTACCAGAGCAGACCCAAGTGAGTTTGGGATAACAAACAACTCAGCCTTGCTTTTGCCAACATCGTGCACATTAGCAGCCGATCCTTGACTATTGAGTATTTGTGTGTCTGCAATATGTGCTCTCCCCCTGACTTGAACTCTCCTGGTGCTGCATATGTGTTAGAAAGTTGAACATGTGGCATCTGCTAAATAGTCTGTGGCTTATGCATGAGCAGCCTTGGATAAATACACAAAGGCTACCCTAGACCCCTCTAGTTTCTGAACTGGGAAGTGTGCAGCACAGACCATGGATCAGTCCTGGTGTGGGGACTTGTGCTCAGGTGTTCTCCGCCCAGCATGTGTCACCATGGCTTGAGAGCCAGGCCCCTGTGTAACCAAAGGTTGATTCACCTTTGATGTTACTGAGAGGTGCCTTCATTCTACATACTCACTTGAGAGAAATATATGTGCATTCTAATCATTCTTTAGACATAAAGGATATGAACTGGAAAACACAAAGAAAAGAGTATTTGTACCCAGTGATGTCAAGAAGTAACATGCTTGTTTCTGTGTTATACTAGTAGGGAGTGATGAGTTTTGCAGATCAGGTTGGGCAGCTCCGAGCTTTGAACCCATTATTTAATGAGACTCGCTTTATGGTCACAGGCACTAACCACAAAGAGGAAGCCTTCAAACCTGACCTTTAGTCATTGGATCCCCAGGATGGGAGCCTCTGAGGCCACTGTGTCAGGGGTGAGTGAATATGTGGAGCTCCAAATCACCTCTGCCCTGCAGGGTTTGTCAACTCCACAAAGAAAGGCTGAGAATCTGCTGATGTGTCTGTGTGCTAGGGTGCTGTTATCACTCATTGTGCACATGTGTGTGATTATGAGCATATGTGCACATGTGTGTATGCAAAAACGGGAACTGGGGTGGTTCCCTTTTTGGGGTGGTATATTCATTGATTTAATGAATCAAGGAATCCAGGAATGCTTTAGAAGTTACTAAAATAAATAAATAAAACCAAATGCCTTGACTTAAATATTCTGAGGGACAAGATCATTTTCCAGGGCACCATGCTGGGCATTTCCCAAGCCCTCCCTCATTTAACTGTCACGGTGATTCTGTGACAAAGTGTACCAGTCAGGATGAGGCAGTATGCTAAGGGGGCAGACAACACCCAACCTCAGTTTACCTCTTGCTCCTCTTGGTCAGGCATCCACAGGTGTTCCATTCAACTTGGCACAGCTTCCTCCACATGTGAGACTGACATTCACAGCTGTTCTAATGTTTCAGTGCTTTCATCTACTGTAATGGGGACAGAACTTGGCAAATCACAAAAGAGTCTTTCATTGCTTCCAAAAATGACACATTGCATTAACCAAAATAAACACATGGACATTCTTTCTTTCCGTGGGGGAGTGGGAGGAAATTTTGAGAAGTGTTGGTAAAGGGTCCCAAGGATATGTATTATCTCTGTTTTATAGTAGAATGTGTCCTTTCCTACAGTGCACAGATTGTGAGGTATTCCAGTGCTTCTAAAACACATCCTTCTCACCCAGAACCCTGTTCCTTATACCTCACATATAAATAGCACTTATCAAACTTGACCTAGCAGCATATGGCACAGTTGTCACCCCTTCCTTTCTTAAACATAGTCTCCCCTTGGTATCCAGGACTTTGTTCCCTCCTGGTCTCACTTTTTCCCTCAAGGTGCTTTTCTGGTTCTTCCTCGTTCCCTCCAACTTGAAGTGTTCAAGTTTTCCACCTCTTGAAACTCTTCTTTATTCTTGTTTATCACATCAGTTTTCCAGACTTAATTATCATCTATGCACAGACAGCTCAATGACATTTATCACTGACTCGGAAAACACATTTCTATGCCTATAATCTATATAAAATTGTCTTTTAGACCACTCTTTTTGGGGGTTTTCAATAGGCAATTTGACACAGGAAATGCCAAACACCCAACATTCACTGCTTCCCATCTCCATCCAGGTCCCACCACTCTAGTCTCTGCTTTAGTAAATGGCAACTTTGTGGAAGTTGCTTAACTCAAGTATTTTGAAGTTGAAAATAGCTTTTCTCACTCCCTATATTTAATCTAGAAAAATCTCGTGAACTGCACCTTCATATTTTTACTGCCACTTTGGACTCCTGTTATTTCTGAGTTAGTGATAAATGTCATTGAGCTGTCTGTGCATAGATGATAATTAAGTCTGGAAAACTGATGTGATAAACAAGAAAGAAGAAGAGTTCCAAGATATGGAAAACTCGAAGAAAAAGCTTCCTGCTTTTTCTTCTCTAATCCACCCTGTATTTTATTATCTCTAATATCAACACAGTAGTCTTTACAAACATATATCATATCCTGTAACTCTTCTACATAAACATTCTAATGGTTCTCATCTTAACAGAGTATCTTCACACTTTTATAGTTTCCATAAAGGCATACAAATCTATCCTTACTCTAATTACTTCTCAGATGTTATTTTTACTTGTTCTTCTTCCCTATTTCCTACATCCTAGGCACATTTTTCTTGTTCTTGCATGCACATGCCAGTCATGCTCCCACTCATATCCTTTGATCCTGGATCCTCTGCCTGGCATGACCCTTCATAAAATATCCAAGGTGTTTGCATTCTTATCTCCTTGTGGTCTTTCCATGATTGATTTCTTATTTAATTTCTTTGTGGCTACAGCACATTCTGGGTAGGACTTGGGTTTTTTTTTTAATTTAATGAGACTTGCTTTATGGCCCAGAATATGATCTATCTTGGTAAATGCATTCTCTGAATATGAAAAAAAATATGCCTTCTGCTGTTGTTGGAAGGAATGGTCTACAAATGTCAATTATATAAAATTGCTTGATAGTTTTGTTCAAATCTTCTATATCTCAACTGATTTTAGGTCTATGTGTCAGTTAGTGGGTGAAGACTATTAAAACCTCTGACTGTCATTGTGGACTTTTCCATTTTTTCTTAAAGTTTTATCAGTTTTTCTTTCATGTATTTCGAAGCCTTGTTATTAGCTGCATAAATATTTAGAATTGACATGGCATCTTGATTAACTAACCCTTTTATCCTTCTGAAATGACTTTCTCTAACCTAGTAATATTCTTTCCTCTAAAATCTACTTTGTATGATGTAACCATAGCCACTTCAGAATTCTTCAGACTGGTGTTAATCTTGTATACATTTTTTAACTTTTTTACTTTGCACCCATTTGTGTCTTTTTATTTAAAGTATTTCTTATAAATAGCATGTATTTGAGTGTTGCTCTTATGATCTGCTTTTGAATTTGAATATGTGTGCTGTTTGTATTTGATAAGGTCATTGATATGGTTAAGCTTAAATCTGCTCTCTTGCAATTTGTTTTCTATTTCTCCTATCTGTTCTTTGCTCCCTTTCCTTTCTTTTTCTGTAATATTTTGAATTAATAATTACTTTTTTTATTTTGTTTTATCTTTGTATTACCTATAATTAATCAGGTTAGTAGTATGCACTTTAACTCATTACAAATTTCCTTGATCGATGGTCTACGATTTCACATATCATGCAAGAACCTACAATTTGCATGCTTTCCCTTCTTCCCTCCAAGAAGTGCACTATTATTAACACACATTTTACTTTTACATGACACAAAGCCTACATTGCATTGTTATTATTCTTGTTTAAAGAACCAGTAATCTTTTATAGGTCCTTAAGTAATGACAAACTATATTATACATTTACCCTGGAAGTTACTATTTTCAGTACTCTTTAATTTCTTGTGTAGCTCCATGCTCCCATCTGGCATTATTTTTGTTCTTCTTAAAGGAATTTATTGAACATTTCTTATAGTGCATGCTTACTTATCATAAAATCTCAGCTTTTTTGTATACTGAAAAGTTCTCCTTTGTTTATGAAATACATTTTGTGAGGTAAAGGAGTCTGGGTGGGTAGCTTTCTTAAAAATGTCAGTCCTCTAAGGATACTCTGCTATCTTCTTGCTTGCGTTGTTTCTGATGAGAAATCTACTATTACCTTTAGGCACTGTCCTCTTTACTTATTGTTTCATTCCCCCTTTGATTGCCTCCAAGATATTCCACTGATCTCTGGTTTTGAGCAATTAAGCTGTGATGTGTCTTTGCGTCACTTGCTTCATGATTCTTGTACATGGGATTCAGTGAGCTTCCTGAATCTCAGCTTATAGTGTTCATATACTTTCGAAAACTTTGGGGCATTATTCTTTCAGATATACTTTCTGGCCACCCTTCCTCCTGTCCTGTAGAAGTCCAGTCACACAGGCAGTGAGGTGACTGAGTTTAGCTGGAAGAAACTGGTGCCATTCGCAGCTCAGCATAAGCTGCAAGCACAGCTCTTCTGATTCTTCAAGGTCATTCTTTTTTCTGGTCATTCTTTTTTAGGTAGTTTTCTCACCAGTAGGTACAGGCGCCATCTCTCTAAGAGCCTTTCCCACAAAAATTGAACATACCCCCTCCATAGCCATTTCTGTTCTCCTCACTCTTTATTATTTTTCATAACACTTATTACCTTCTGACATGGTAAGCTCTACAGTGGTAAGAATTTGAGTCTGTTTCATTCACTACTGCAGGTATCCTCAACATCTAGGACAGTGCAACACACACAGTAGGTGCTCAATAAATATGTATGGAGTAGAAAAATAAATGATTGAATTTTTAATGAATTATTGAATGAACACAAGACTGAATGAGCAGTTGAATGAATAGATTAACGAATGAATGATTAGACTTTGAATAGATTAAAGTATAAATGAATCACACCAGAAAGACTAGCCACATTCCTTTCTATACCAGTAAAAATGGATTATGTTTCAGTAAACCAATGCTCTGGTTTCATTTTTACTAAACCAGTGCTATTGCTGTATTTTGACTGTATATGCAGTATCTGTCACAGTCTTCATTCTGGAACCAAGCAAGGATCAGAGGAGAGATGTGGGGCCTCCCAGTGTATAAGGGTAGGCAACTGAAAGTAAGTGGCTGCTTTACCCAGGGTGTGTACTAGAGGCTCCAGGTAGAACCAACTGAGATCAAAAGGCACTCATGTAAGTGTAATACTATAAGCCAGTGTAAACCAGATGAATGAGAAGAAAACCAGACACAGAGTAGACTGGAGAATAAAAATGAGTTAAAATGACGTGGACAAACTCAGGACCAAGAAAAAATTGGGAATAAGGATTGCAAACAAGAGGGAATACAGAACAGAAGGATGTGAGCACACCTTAGGACTCAAACAAATTCTTTTGGATTGTGAATTCTCTTCCATATGTCCTTCACCCTGGTGACCAAGGACCTCTGCTCATCACTCCTGGATTTTCTCACACTGCCTCTCCCACTTTCCATAGGTACATTTATGCTCAGGCAATGAGGCCTCAATGTGGATTTAGAAAACAGGAGTATTGCACAATTAGGGCCAACATATCCCTCCATCTTCAAGATGGCTATTTGGAAGAGGAGCACTCTGGGAACCCTTTTCAGGTGTGATCCCTAATGAACAAAATCACCTTCACACCCCCATGTAACATTGTTGTGAACCGGAATGCTTGGGCCTCCCTGGGTTGGGTGGAGAAGGCCAAGCACATCCTGCAAACCTATCACAGATTTGGCAGAGAATGTTCCTACGCTTTAGTCGTTTTTTACAAAGTACAATTCAGAAACGCAGCAGCTTTAGAAAAGTCTTTGAAACATGGATATTTTCCAACCAAAAAAAAGGTTTCTAAAATGATTGTATTGCAAAGAGTCACTTTTTTAAAAGAGCAATTTCTGAAATTTTTATTACATTCCATGTATGAAATCTAACCAAAACGCAAGAACTGCCAACATCCATTATAAGAAAGAAGTTTTTAAATTAGAATCAATTTTAGTGTATTTTTAGATGTATGCTCATCTGCTAGTCTAAATAAATTTCTATACTTTCAAAACAGGGGTCAAATGGCCTTTTATTAAACCTAAGACTGGTGTGAAATTACAAATGGACTTCAGACATTTCAACATAATGCCCTTTGTTAATGAATACTAATAACCTTGGTGAATTTGGAACATCTTACATAAAACAGAAATTTTTAAGTTTTATTTCAAAAAGAAACTCTGAATACTTTGATCCATTTCTCTCTGTTCTCCACAGCTATAGATGTTCACAACAGTTCGGGGCCCCATATTTAGGGCTCTTCGTGAGAAATCATGATGCCGGGACGGTTAGCCTACATCGCTTCACGACAAGGGACAGAATGCATACACAGCATCGTCCTCAACTCAGGCCGGAATGTGTTTTTAAACAGAAGGCATTTTAGCCCTTTGTAGGTAGAAAACTGGCACTATGAAGGCAACAGCACGGTTTCTCTGCACCTCAACCATTTGTTCTGGGAACTCTTACACTCTTATATGCCTTGGCAGCCGCAAAACACTCCAGAGAACGTTACTGAGATAATCATTTTGCTGCCTCGGCCCCATCCTGAAGTAGACGGTACAAATCTGATAGAATTCTGGGGCTTGTGAAAGTTCATCCCAGAATAATCTCAAATTACCACACGGATATTTAGGATTTATGTTGGTATCCTCACACTCAGCATAGAACTGGCTATGGAACCCGATTGCTTTAACTGAGAACACAATCGACATCATAATTTCATTAAAGTTGCAATTATTGACATGGCATTAAAATTATAAACACAAGATTTGCTCGCCTTGTGTAGTGAAGAGTGAAGGAAAGAAGGGAGAGTTATCAAACCTGCTAATGAGATCTGATGATTTACATAATTAACTGTTATGAAATTTAAAAAGTGGCAGCTACTTCCTTCATGGTACGGTGACTTCTAAGACATAAACATATAGATCCACCCTCCCTGAGATTTAGAAAAGGTGCAAAAGTGATGTTTTACAAACTCAATTAGTGAGAGCCGCAAATATCTCAATTAAAAAAGTGAAATGTTTACATTTCACCTCTCCTTGAAAGAAATACAGGTGGTTTATAAAGATACAGTTGGAAGGCAGGATAGGAGCACAGTGATTAGAAATAAAAAGTAGAGCTTCAAGATCATTAGCTTGTCAGTAGTACTTCTAGTTGCCAAGTAACATAAGCACCTCTGTCTTCTCAGCTGGTAACGAGTCTGCAGGTGTGGTGCATCTTGCTGCCCGTAGGAGAGGAGACCATGCCCATAGCCCAAACTAGAGGCTGTGATTGGAGCTGGTCTAGTTGCTGGCTTTGTGCGGATGTGTGGACAAGAGAGAGATCTGAACCCTTCAGCTTACCTTGTCTCTGGTTGAGTCCCTCTTGCCGTCCCCTAGAAATACCAGCAAATTGCAAATGTGGAAAACCCTCCTCACTTCATACGTGATCTCAAAACTAAGGCAATGGTGGATCTTTTTTTTCACTGCTTCTTTTGCACTGTAAGCTTATCTTTTTCTGCATGTACAGTTTGCATCCAAGTCATTTGTCATTTAGATCCTTTCTGAGGGCTAGGTTGACATTTGTTTTTCTGTTATCTATGTTCACAGCATTTACCGTTGGGAGACATGAAAGTCTTTGGAAGTTAATAACAACAGGTAAACTCCAAAACCAGAAGGTTCTGAATTGCACAGGACTCCTTCAGCAAATTTCTACCATTTTATGCAGAGAAAAATCTGTGCATGTTGTAGGGCCACTTCTAAGACCTCACCTGAACTAGAAGGATCTGTGGAGAGAGCCAACAGTCACAGGGCCTCCTTCTCATGAACCATCAAAAAACACTTGACAGAAGGTTAAAGGACCTAGTGTCCGGTGGTGTCAGCCTATCTCTTTCTCCCAATTAAGTAATTTCAAGAGATGGGTGAGAAAGGAAATATAGGGTATTTCTAGGCTGATTTGATTTTTATCGTTAGCAAATGAATCACCACAGATTTAGCAGTATAAAACAACACACAATTGTCATCTTATAGTTCTAAAGATCAGAAGTCCTCCACAGGTCCCACAGGATTAAAATCAAGGTGTTTATACTACCCAAAGCTATTTACAGATTCAATGCAATCCCTATTAAAGTACCCATGACATATTTCACAGATAGAGAAGAAACATTTCAGAAATTTATATGGAACCATAAATGACCCCGAATAGCAGCAACAATTTTGAGAAGGAAGAACAAAGTAGGAGGGATCACAATACCCAATACCAAACTGTATTATAAGACCACTATAATCAAAACAGCCTGGTACTGGCATAAAAACAGGCACATAGACCAATGGAACAGAGAACTCAGAAATAAACCCAAGTCTCTATAGTCAATTAATATTTGACAAAGGGGAAATAAGCATAAAATGGAGCAAAAATAGCCTCTTCAACAAATGGTGTTGGGAAATCTGGACAGCTACCTGCCAAAAAATGAAACTTAATTACCAACTTACACTACACAAAAAAATAAATTCAAGATGCATAAAAGACTTAAATATAAATCATAACATCATAAAAGTCTTATAGAAAAATATTGGCAGTAAAATCTCAGACATTCCTAGCAGCAACACCTTCATGGATATGTCCCCTAGAGCAAGGGACATAAAGGAAAGAATGAACAAATGGGACCTCATCAAATTAAAAAGCTTCTGCATGGGTAAAGAAAACAGCATTAAAATGAAAAGAGAACCAACTGTATGGGAAAACATATTTGCCAATGATACCTCAGACAGGGGTTTGAGCTCCAAAATATATAAAGAACTCACTTCACTCCAGGACTCCACTCCAGAAAGATAAACAACCCAATTAAAAAATGGGCAAAGGACTTGAACAGATACTTCTTGGAGGAGGACATACAGAGGACCCAGAGATACATAAAAAGATGCTCAGCATCACCAGCCATCAGAGAGATACAAATTAAAACCACAATGAGATACCAGCTCATGCTGGTCAGAATGGCCAACTTAAACAAATCAACAAACAAGCGTTGGAGAGGATGAGGTGAAAAGGGAACTCTAGTGTACTGTTGGTGGGATTGCAGACTGGTGCAGCCACTGTGGAAAACAGTATGGAATTTCCTCAGAAAATGAAAAATGGAACTGCCTTTTGACCCAGCAATTCTGCTGCTGGTATTATACCCTAAGAGCCCTGAAACACCAATCCAAAAGAACCTATGCACCCCAATGTTCATAGCAGTACAATTTACAATAGCCATGTGCTAGAAGCAACCTAAGTGCCCATCAGCAAATGAATGGATCAAAAAACTATGGTACATTTACACAATGGAATTCTGTGCAGCAGAAAGAAAGAAGGAGCTTCTACCCTTTACAGCAGCATGGATGGAACTGGACAGCATTATGCTGAGTGAAATAGCTAGGTTGTGAGGGACAAATACCATATAATCTCACCTTTAACTGGAACATAATCAACAAAAGAAAAAAGCAAACAAAATATAACCAGAGTAATTGAAATGAAGAACAATCTAAGGATAGCCAGAAGGGAGCGGGGAAGGGACAGTGGGGAGAAAGGTTTTCAGGAACTTCTATAAAGGACATATGGACAAAACCAAGGGGGCGGGTGGAAGCAAGGGAGGAAGGTGGGTTTGGATGGGGTGAGGGGGACAGTTTGGGAGAAAATATAGACAACTGTAATTGAACAACAATAAAATAATTTTAAAAAATAAAATAAAATAAAGGTGTTTGCAGGCTGCCCTCCACGATGGAGGCTCCAGGGAACAATCTGTTTTCCTTTCTTTTCCAGCCTCTAGGAACTTGTGAAATTCAGGTTATCAGAAGAATTCAGGTTGTGAGGCCAAGGTCCCTCTTCTCCTGCCAGCCGTCAGCTGAGAACAATTCCCAGCTTTCCCAGGCTCTCTGCATTCCTTGGTTTAGGGCCACCTGCTCCTAAACCTCAAAGCCCTCAGATGGCATATCTCTGATTCTCTGTTTTTAAAGGTTTGTGTGATTAAATTACATCCAGTTAACTAGTCCAGGATAATCGACCCATCATCTGAATCTTACCTGCAAAATCTTTCTTTCTTTTCTCTCTCACTCTGTCTCTCTCTTTCTCCCTCCTTCCTCCCTCCCTCCCTCCCTCCCTCTCCCTCTTTCTCTCTCTCTTTTTCTTGCCAAGTAAGGTAACATATTCACAGGTTCCTGGAACTAGCATGTGAACACCTTTTTGGGCCCCATTATTTTCCTTACTTTGCTAGGACTTTAAAAGCAAATAACATTGTAAGGCTAATATTTACATAGCATACTAGTAGAAAGTAATTTTACAGTAATTGAAAATATTTTTACTTATCTAACATCTTCTGAAGACCTTAACTAGTTGGGTTATTAGAATTCATATAAATTATTAAAATGAAATTTTTTGTGCCCTGGTTGGTGTGGTTCAGTGGATTGAGTACCAGCTTGCAAAGCAAGGGGTTGCTGGTTCAATTCCTAGTCAGGGCACATGCCTGGGTTGGAGTCCAGGTCCCAAGTAAGGAGTGAACAAAAACCAACCACACACTCATGATTCTCTCCCTTTTTCCCTCCCTTCCCCTCTAAAAATGAATAATAAATCTTATTTTTTTAAATATACAAGGTTTGTCAAAAAAAAGTCCAGCCATTGTTAATATAATAAGAATGATTTGTGTGGCATCAATGTAACCTGGCAGCCAAGGAGAGTGGACTGGAATGTGCATGTGTGAACAATGATGACTTCACTGTACTAGTCAGTAGTGGTGGTAGACACCATTGAGTGAGCATGTGGACTGTGTGGCTGTCATACTCAAAGTGACTGAATGTGTCAAGCAACAAATCTGCATCAAATCTTGCGTTAAGTTTGAATATTCCTCCACATAAACCGTTCAGATAATTCAGAAGGCTTTTGGGGACAATGCAATGAGTGCAGATCAAATAAAAGTGTGGCACAAATGCTTCAAAGATGGTCGAGAATCTGTTGAAAGTGATCCACATTCTGGAAGGCCTGCAATAAGCAGAACACCTGAGAATGTTAAATGTGCGTGGGCTATAATCGACAGAGTCTGGCAGTTGATAGTATGAGATCTAGAAGCTGAACTGGAGATTCCAGAAACTACTGTGTCTGAGATTTTTTTTAAAGATTTTATTTATTCTTATTTTTAGAGAGAGGGGAAGGGGAGGAGAAAGAGAGGAAGAGAAATACCAATGTGTGGTTGCCCCTCACATGCCCCCTACTGGGGACCTGGCCTGCAATCCAGGCATGTGCCCTGACTGGGAATTGAACTAGCAACCTTTTGGTTCACAGCCCGTGCTCAATCCACTGAGCTACACCAGCCAGGGCTGTGTCTGAGATTTTGATACAGAATCTTGGCATGAAATGTGTCATCGCAGAATTCGTTCCACAGCTTCTACTACCAGAGCAGAAGGAACATAGTGCTGCAGTTGCTAATGACTTGATTCAAACTGCTATCAATGTACTATACTTCCTCAAGAGGGTCATACCTGGAGGCGGATCATGGGTGTATTGTTGGAAACTGCTCTGTCTGGTTTCAGGAGTTGTAACCACCCCCATGGCTAAGGCTGAGCCAGTGACCTCTGGACTGTGAGTCACTGAGTAAACAAAGCTTATCTCCCTGGCAAGAGCACTGCTTCTGTCATCTCTGGCCCCCAATGCTTGGTCGGTTAGTCCATGATGGGTACGACCCCTCGGAGGAGAGGCAACCCAAGCCAGACACGATCATGTTGGAGTCTATCAAGGAAGGACTCAGGGGGGCTTCAGCAAAGTGGGGGCAAAAGACCCTCATCCCCTCAGCTATTTTGACATAGCCTGAGTCCCCTTTCCATCTGAGAGAAGTGCTTCCTGGTTCTAAACCACTTAAGCCTGAATCTATGATAGGGAGAGGGTGAAGCCCTCTGCCAGCTAGAGCAGGTTCTGAGGTGGTCGGGCATAAGAAAGAATTTGTAAAATCCTGTGAAACCTACTTTGCTAAGAGTGCTTTCATCTTTATGATAAGGGTCTGGGCAGGAAATGAGTATGTCTTCTAAAGTTTTTGCAACCCCCTTACCTGACAGACACTGACTCAGATTAAGCCCTCAGATTTCTTTGAAATGTTATCTGTTGTTTGATCCTTGCCACCTGACATTGATTGATGAGCTTTACCTGTATCCCTATGTGTTATGAACCTAATAAACACCATTGAGGTAAGGACTCATGGCCCTTCTACTTTGAGAAGCTGGCCACCTTTCCTCACCAAGCAGATCATATCTTGGTAGCATTATTTTCATCTATGGTGGCTGGGGGGGCCCTGCGGGTGGAGCCCCCCCCCCACAGTGTATGACTAAGATTTGTAAATGAAGGCCCAGTCATCACAATGGAAGTCACCTGGTTCTCCATGCCTCAAGAAGTCATGGCAAAGTCACAGCAAGATCAAGACCATGCTAACTGTGCTTTTTTGATTGGGAAGGTGTTGCCCATCATGAGTATGCCCCCTGGGCCAAACAGTTAATAAGGAGTACTACCTAAATGTTTTTCATTGGTTGAGAGGTACAATACGATGAAAAGGGACACAGCTATGGGCAACTGGTGATTGGCAGCTTCATCACAACAACATGCCTGCTCATGCATCATGTCTGGTGCAGGGTGTTTTGGCTAAACATCAAATGACCCATGTGACTCAACCAGCCTACAGCACAGATTTGGTGCTCTGTGACTTTTGGCTTTTCCCCAAATGAAAATGACCTTTGAAAGGGAAGAGATTTCAGACCATTGATTGACATTCAGGAAAATATGACAGGGCAGCTGATGGTGATTGGGAGAACTGTGTGAGGTTCCAAGGTGCCTGCTTTGAAGGGGACTGAGGCATCATTGTCCTGTGTACAATGTTTTTGTATCTTGTATTTTGTTCAATAAAAGTTTCTATTTTTTATATTACATACCCAGATACTTTCTGAGCAGACTATATATATATATATATATACATATATATGTATATATATACACATATATATACATACATATATATATATATATACATACATATATATGTATATATATACACATATATACATACATATATATATGTATATATACATATGTATATATGTATATATATATATACACAAAAAAAATATTCTGACTGACCTCACTATTCACTGACAATACATATGAGTTAAGAGCTACCATATACCAGTGTATGCCCAAGGTCCAAGCATCAACTTGCAACGTACCTAGGTGTGGTTCAGCTCTGATTCTTATTACTTTCCATCAATGGATGCTGCCATTATTTGCAATCTCTTATTTTTCTTCAAAGTATTATTTATTATCTGTGCTCCTCACTAAAAATTATGAGGGGCAAATTGATGCATGTTTTATCACTGAACACCTAAACTTAGTACACGGTGCCTACACAAAACAACATGGTTAATAAATATTTGCAATATTTAGATATATTATTGAGTGAATGAATTAATGAGTAAATGGATAAATGATGGATGGGTGAATGGGTGGATGGATGATTGGGTGGGTGGATAGATGGATGGAGAGATGGATGATTCAATGACTTTATAGAATAGCTTTTTGCATTGAGGGGAATTTTCAACCAGATAACTAGCTTTCAATCAAGATTCAGATTTGATGATTCTCTATGTCATGCCATATGAGGAAAAATAATCCTTCCCAGTTGTATAGCTAACACTTCTGTATGATTTTTAGCACTTACAAATCCATTGTTTCACTTCATTTCTACAATATTACTGACATAATCAGAACAGACACCATTCTCACTTTAATTATTACAACATGAAGACTGAACAAGTAGTTAGTTGGAAAGAGGGGATAGAATTATGATCTTAATTTCCAGTGAAATGTTTGTTCTATATTAAATCTCATGAACAATCAACCAGATCATTGAACCTCGTGCACATAAAAATGTTGTTAGCATATGTGGATTTCACTTCCAAATCCTGGTTTTAAAAACTGGAGATGAAAATCATTATGCTATGCACCTGATATTAATATAAAATTGTATATCAACTATAATTAAAGACAAAATTTTTAATTAATAGTTACAAAGAAAAACTGCAGAGGAATTTATGTGAAACTCCCAAGGCTAGACTCAAGCCCAAGGAAGTCTGCATGTGGAGTGGGAGCATCAGTGTCCTTAATGACCTTGTCGTGGGCAATGTCTTTTTCACATATAGGGATCCTAACACTATGTTTTCAGGGTTGGAAGGAGATGATGTGTGTAAAATACCTGGGTCAGGGAACTGAAGCTCTTCAAAAAGTTCAAAGTCTATAATTACAGTGTCTACATTTTGAGGGCCAATCTTAACAGGTCTCTAGAGGCATCTTTGCAACTATGAGAGACACAGGGGAGCAGAGTTGAACCATTTATCCCAAGTAAGAAAGTCTTGGAGACTGGGGCCAGCACCTATTGTCCAAACGGGTAGTCAGCATTGCAGACATCATGTTTATTATGTCCCTTCTTTCCTCTGAACATCCTCCTGATGAGTCTATACATTGGGCATTACACTGCTTTTGCTTTGTTTTATTATGTTCTCTCTATTTTCTATGCAGTTCAAAGTAAATTGATCTAGGACTCCTTTTTACAAGAAAACACAACTACCAAATACTACCATTTTCAGGAAGACACTTTTCTGTATCTTTGAAGGAAAGCAGCCCTCAAACGCTGCCTTTGCAGCAGGATGGTGGCGTGCCGTCCTCACACCCACTGGGAAAGCGGCACTGCTCTCACCATACCCTCTCTCCACTTGATATCAACTCATTCCGTCACATCTGACTGTACTAACCTTTGTTTCTCAAAACACTGCTGTTCTGCCCTCGAAGTGCCTGCACCTTAATTACTTTACATCTTTGAATCCCTTTTGGAGACAATTTGTTCTTGGTCATTAGACTTAAGTGGCTGCAAGCTGCTACCAGAGATATGGAGAAGCTTCCTGATTTTGTTTCAAAGGAGATGCACTCCACAAGAATATGATCCAGCCTTGTGGAGGAGCAATACGGGCACCTCTGCTATTTGGACTCAAGGGTTCTGGAATATGTTAATTTTCTTCTTGTTGTTTCAGTGTTTGCTTTCTAGAGCAAACTTAGCTGTTAGCGACTATTAACCATGATAAAGTGTTTCTGCTGAAACCTCCTGGTGAACATATTGACCAAATCTTCATTTTCAATCTTGTTCAATCAGCAAGAGGTTTTTGTTGTTGTTGTTGTTATATTTAGAGAAGAAATAAGAGAAGGGCAAAGAAGAGGAAGAGGAGAAAAACACATACTTTAAATTTCTTCTTAGCCTTCAAACTGAATTGACTTAAGTTTCCCTTAGAGCTCCCTCAAGAACACTGTATATTGACTGTCTGAGTATAAGTCTAAGCAGGTCTTGGATTGAATGGCCCCACTAAGTGCTCACACTTGGAAAGAAGCTGCTCGTGTCTATGGGCTATACTGGAACTATGTGAGAGCCCTGGCTGCTTACAGATGTGGATGTGGGCCTGCTATGGATAAATGCTGACTTTTGCCAACAACAAAAACCTATTCATGTCTAATTCATGTGGAAATGAAGCAACTGGCATTTTGGTCAGCTGAATGAGCACATAGTGATCTTAAAATATCATCACGATGTATCAGAGGTCTTAGTGGAATCAAATTCATAAACATGCGCTAATTCCAGATGACAAAAATACCTTTGGTCATAGTTACGTAAAAACACGTTAAATGGATCCTAAAGCAGGGATGGTGTTATTGTTTTTGTTTCCTCTACCTCAGCTGGTTCTTAGCCTTGGATCAGAATACCAGAACACAGTGCCTAGTGTCTACTTCTCTGGGCCTAACTGATAGACCTATTCACAAATTAATATCATGAGAGACTTTCCAAATGACATCAGTTAGCAACAACAGAGAAGCTGAATTGTGCATGTTGTAGGTGATTTCTTTTTCCCACAGTGGCACTCTCTGTACTGGGCACTGGACAGCTTCAGAGGCATTGTAAGTGGCTACTTAGAGGTGGCATGGCACAAGATACAATGTTGAGCTGCCCTGCTGGGTTCCATGTGCTGAATGTGGTATTAGAGCAATCTCAATGACAGTTACCCTCGCTCATAAGAAACAACTCTTATTCTAACACCACTAATTTTAAAAATTAATTAATTGGGCCAAAAATTAGTCTGGCAGGATACCAGTTGTTTCTGTTGGCTTGTGTAAGTCCTGCCTAGAGTCAGGTAAGCAGACTAAATTGCCTTTTTAGATACTTCAAACTCTTAGAATTTTAATAATTAATAATTAATACATCATTGGACAGTTTGATAAATTTCAGAAACTGTTTACTTTGAAACTGTCTAAAACATTTTCCTCTTTTTACACAAGACAAGTGGCTCTGCCAATGGGAAACACCAGAGTGGAAAGCTTATGTATAAAAACACATCATCTTTTTCCTCACCTCAGATTCCCCAACATGTAAATGCATACCCTGAACTGTACACTCACTTTTATATTGCCTTCCTATTGGTAAATATCACTAACTAGATGGCCAATGTAGCGATAGCTTATCATTCCACCTCTGGGCTCCTTAAAGTAGGGGTCATGTCCTATGTTCAGTTTGCATTACCTATCACAATGTAGGTTCCATCTATCTATCTACCTATCTATATATTTATTTCCATCCATCCATCTATGTAAATGGTCAAGTAGTTTTGATTTAAAATAATGAATAGATAAATTCAGAATAAAAACATAGAAAGCACAGTCTCTATAATATTGTAAAAGGCATTTTGCACAGTTTTCTTATCTCAGGAAATTCCTCTAGCTTCTAACATTCAGGGAGTCACAGCTTCAGTCAAGAGGCCTTCTGTGATCACTGAGAATGTAGAAAGAGAAACTCAGGCGATGTAAGCACTTGCCAGGCTCACACAGTTTCTCACTGGTCTGCTGGGACTGGAATGCATTTTAACTTGACCATACTGCCAATAATTATGTCAATAGTATATCACCCACAAGAGGATGTCAAAGTTAATTAAGCATCACTCTTCTGTCCCAACAGGAAGATTTTTTACTTTAACAAGGTTTGCACGGCATGCAGCACCACAGATATTTGAGAAAGGTTTCAAATTATTCCTTATGATTGCTATCCCAACCAGGATGGCCAGAGAAAGCCCAGGAAACCAACAAAAGAACATCTGACCCAAAGCAGATGGGGGCGGGGCCCACCGAGGGTGCAGGAAGAGTTAGTGCCAATGGACAGAAATGGCTGATCTTGTCCACTTCATCACCATCCATTTAACCCTTGACCCTCTGTTCATGATGATGAGAGGTTTACATTCTCCTGGTTTCGTTAGCTGAAATGATCTCCCAACGATCAAATGTTGTTTTCTTTGATAATGAGACCCTTCACTCATTGTTTCATCCCTACTTCTGTTTTTATTTTATAGTATTCAAGATTACACATGATATCATCTCATTAATTCATTGCTGGCAGGAGCAAATACTTGGAAATGTAAAATTATGGTGACTTTGACACAAATCTTTGGGAGAATCTGGAGATTTTGTCTGTAATTCAAAAGTATCTGTGCCTATGGAAACCTTCCAGAAAGCAAGCCACCAAATTGCCTCTAACTACTTTTATTATGTTGAATAATCTTCTCACCAAAGCAGTGTGTGTAGTATTACAAAGGAATTAAAAATGGCTACAGCCAGATGGCTATCCAAATATTTTTCAAGTGTTCTGGACAGCATTATTTGGCAGAGCATAGGAGACAGAGGTGTTTAACTGCCCCACGGCATCCCTAATAACCAGGGCTTCTCAGTTGGGAGAGAGGCTCACCAAAATCTCTTCAAACATTGATTGCCTCGCGCCAAAGTACAAATATCATCAAAAGCTGCCCTGTGGTGATAATTGTGAGCAGGGGAGCTTTGCGCATTAAGAAAAAAAAAACTCTGGGTAGCTCTCTCGGCCACGCTTATTAAAACACAAAAGTTTGATCCAATAAGCTGAGAGTTTTAGAAATAATTTTTACTCAACCAAGAGGAACACTCTCCAGATAGAGAGCTAAGATGAAGCGGCCTCATTTCCCCATTGTGTGTGGCATCAGGTGTACAATTAACAATGACATCCCCGGGACTTGTCATGGCTGAGCTAATGGTATGATCAGCTCTGTTATCAGCCTGAAGCTCTTACCATAAGTGAATACAGTAAAACATCTATAATCATCAATAAGAATAAAATGTCTCTGAGCTTCATACTAAATCACGTAATGTGCTCCCATTAATCAAAACCCCAGATATTTCTCTCTATTCAGCTTTATACAGCTCCATAAAAACTACATTAAATAGTTCTATGAAATACTGTGATGATGCTACAGACACAGATAATTTCCGAGGTATTTAACATCCCAGCCAGTTACTGAATTAAACTCTGAGATTGCAGGGAATCAGAGAAGCTACCGAATTTACATATTGATGTGACTTTTCTCCATCCTCCTGTTTCAGAAGTCAGGATAAAGTCTGTTTTTAATGTTAGTACAGTAGAATTTGGATTGGGAGATCAACTCTCTTCCTGAGGAGCATTTGCACATATTGCATCATTTTTTACCCATAATGATGTTTTTCTATTTAAAGGGTTTTTTTCACATCACCAGAATAAGAATTGTGAGCAAATTCTGCTGCAAGATATAGAATTAGAATTGGACTGTTAATATGAGCCATTCATTTGCTTAGCCAATGAATATTCGTCAAATTTCTCTTTATCATGGATTTCAAGAGACACGGGGATAAAGAAAGCAAAAGATATGGTGCTGCCCTAGAGTGGGTCTAAGGCTAATTAAGAAGGTATGGCATGAAAAGGGGAAGAAATGATGAACCAAACACAACTCTCCTGGTAAGAAAAACTCAAGTAGAACCATGCTAGGAAGGTTCCCTACCTTCTCTCCCTGCCTCGACATCTGCCTCCATCCCGGTAGCCGCAGGAGCCTCATGATTATACTGCCATTAGCTTCCATTAGGCACTCCTACTTCAATATTTAACATTAACAAAAAACACTTACGAATACCAATGTGCGACGTGTTTTACGAGTATACCTCTGAAAAGATCAAAGAAACGTCAAAGGTCTCTCCCCGGGTGGATGGTCACTGTCCATGCGTTTTCTAAAATGATTCCTCTCTCTTCTCTATTTTGGAAAGAAATTCCAATTCATATAATGCTGTAAATTCCTCTAGCTTTTGATAATTCTCTTTAACTCTTCTAATGAGACATCCAAAAAATTATTTCAGTGCATTCCTGACTTGCACAAAATGGTGACACTTGCTATTTTTAATTCGCTCCTCAGTACTGCTCTAGTCTCTTCCACCGGCCTCCTGTCATTCTGAACATTTCCCAGGCTGCCTTCCACGGGCAGGAAACAAGAGCAAGTGGGCAAAACTATTCTTGATGTCCACCACCACTGTCAGTGCCAATATTCCCTGAACCTGTTCACTATCCCCTTATTTCCCCAATTGGAAATAATGACTTTGCAGAGTGAAACCAGAGGATACAAGTCTCAAGACCTCCTTAAACACACCCTGAATTTTGCATTTGTGAACTTGTATACTGACTAAATTTTTTATTTTTTAGAAACTGTTATGTGACTTGTGTAAGTTTTATAGCTTATCAGTATTTACATTTCTTTCTGATGCTTGGAAAATGACAAATTCCAGCACAGCTGCATCTTTCATATTGCAGACCATTTAAAGTAAATATTTTTCTATATGGACCTTACATGAAATAATGATGAAACATTTACCTTTTAGTGAGTGAGTGAGTGAATGATTTATTGCTGAGAGGAAAGCAATTCACACATAACAAAAAATGAAGGTTATTTTATTTTGCCAGCAAAATGTTAAATGACTCATTATAATCTTTTTGTGCGTATCTTAAATTTTTCTGTTATCACTAAAAAATATGAGGTTTGTAGATTTTACTACTATGGAGGTAATTATTTTAAAAAGATTTTCTTCGTATTTCAGGGGTAGCATGCTTGAGTAAAAGAGTGTGTGGAAAAGTCCAAGAGCTCCATGATTCATGCACATATAAGGAAAACTCCGAGCACAACCATGGGACTCACACTTAATTACTAAATATCAGCAGAACACTAGGACAGTGTGCCCTGCACCTTGGGAATGGTGTCCTTCCTCTGGGTAGCAGGCAATGACCTGCCCAGGCCCTAGTGGATGTTGGTAAATGTTTGGATACATCCAAGCCTGCTTGGAGGGCTGCGCCTGTATGCAGAACTGCAGGGCCTCCTGGCCATCAATTCACCCCAGAGAAGAGGGGTCCTGCTTGCTGCACTAGGACAAAGAATCTGGCTGAGGAAGGGTGATTCTCAGTACAGTTTGTCCTCCCCCGACCACAGCAACACAGAGATGCTTCTGGAAGTGCCATGTAAAGCTGGGGCTACAGGTAAATCCTGAAAGAATTTGTTTCCCCTAAAACATAAGATGACCGGAAACCCAAGCAGCTAGCTCACTTTGTAACCAGTTGTCATTGCCAATTGGTTGTGTGCATTCTTATTCTTCTGTCTATAGAAAGCCACTTTGTCAAGCTGAATGCACAGGGGTGGGAGCCACAGCAGCAAGAGTGCTTGTACCAACTTGTGGGTGGGGACACCTGGCTCTCAGAGCCAAGCACAGCAGGAACTGTCTAGGTGGTGACAGAAAGATGCCACCGGGCGGGAGGCCAATTTGAGGGAGGAGCACAAAGCACACACATCAGGGAGCCTCCCAGAAATGCATGAGATATGTTTTGTTTCCACGTCATCAGGAAGAGGCAGGAGCTACAAGCATGTGTGACTATGGGGCCACTTGTGTCTCAGGTGAGGCTGGGGATCTCAAGTTACTCTTACTGCACTAATGTGATCTGGGATGAGCCAGACATGGCCAGCTGGTGTGTTCCAGACCCTGCAACAAGAGGTCCAGGGCACTTAATGAACTAAAAGTGGAAAGCAAAATACACGGTTGGTATTCCATACAGCAGGTGAGATAATAGTATTCACTGGGAAGTTTTCTCCTCGTGAACATAACAAGGTCAGAACCAGGAACCAATTGCTGCCCTGGAGTTAAAAAGATTTCAACAAAGGGAAGATGGTGTTAGCGATTATTATTAAATCGTGAGAGACTGTGTGTGGGCACCGTTAAGCACCTTGTAGCTAGCAGGATGCGATGCATGAGCACTAGTATAGTCACCCGCGAATGCAGATTCTCGAGCAGCCTGGGTACCTCTCCACAACCACGTACCATAACCAACCTCTGTGATCACCAGACAGCACCTGGAAGTTTTTGTGAGTTTAAACCCACACAACATGGGTCATTCCACGCATTCTTACAGATTCCACAATGATTGCTTCTAATGGGGAGTGTAAGGCATGGCACCGCTCCCAGTATCGGGGGGGAAGAAGAGGATCTGGCCCTCAGCAATGTGCCCACCATTGGCAATACTCAGGTCATAAAACCAGCCTCCAACCTCAGCTCTCAGGCTCAGTCTAGGGCCCCACCTCTTAAACAGTTGACCTCAGACTTCCAAATAGTAGCCAAGAGGCATTAAACTATGACAAAAGTCCCACAGGTGAAAAAAGACTGAATGAAGAAATACTTAGATGAAAATCACACCTATGCCTTAAGAACATTCATTTATCTCAAATGAACAAACAAAAACAGGTTTTAAAAGCTCATTAAGATAATACCATTTTATCCAACAATAATGTAGCTGTTTGTTTCTGTAAATTTCCATGTAATTTCACCCACTATCCTCAGCTTATTTTCCATGAATAATTCCTACTTTAGAATTTGTGCTCATCTGTGTTCACTCCACTGTGAATTTTGCTATCTTGGTTATTTCTCTCCCAGCCCCAGATTCCAGACCATAGAGCACTGTTTTCACAGTGTTCCAGGTGTACAGCTCCAGTTTCCATAGCAAGGGAGAAAGCACGCAGGGGTAGGAACTTCTCACAACACACAGAATAGAGACAAACCTGTAGAAAACACTTTCAGATACTCATCCACTTTCCTGAGCATCTGAAATAAGAGGCCCTTGTCCTTTAGTAAACTCTGTCTTCGAAATGTTCTGCCCTCTAGACAGACCTGCCCTTACTGGTAAGATGTTTACTAACTACCCTTAAAGTCATGTTTTAAAGCCCCAGCATTTATAATGACAGAAAATTAGAAGCCTATAACCAGTAGTTTTTGTGAAACTATTTTCTTAACAGACTGCAACGGAAGTAAGTACTGCTGAAATTATATAAGAGCTCTTTCTAAGTGTGCCATTCAAAACAAGAGGGTGTGATTCTTGGAGCGTAATTCATGTGGCAGGTACTTCTAGGCAAAGTGCCCCAGGCACATAAAATTAGGAGGGTGTGGTCTTATATAACAAGAAGACAGACCATCCTGGACCAAATATTAAGATTATGAGTGGGAAATTTGAGCAAATCGAACCAAAAGAGAGAACATGCAGATCTATTCCAAGCAGAGCCCTGGGCTTGTACAGACACCTGAGCCCTCTTTTCCACCATAATTCTCCCAAAGGCCTTTGTTACTTATCGCTTCTGCTTTGGGGGCTGGTGCAATTTTCCCACAGGGGACCCACCCAGGCTCCAAGAATCTTACCACTCCAGTGGTCTCAGAGACTGACGAATTCAAGAGAAGAAGTTAAACATGATTGTGCACAGGTCCCCTATTATCCTGTGTCCGTTTGCCTACCTGTCTGCCAGTCGAGATTGTTTGCAAATTTAAAAAAAGGCATTAAAACATGATTGGAGTCTCCAGGCACTAATGCACAAATGCCACTTCTTTAGCAAGACTGTTTGTTACCTAGCAAGACGCTGTCATCAGCACCTTGTGTGTGGCAGCAGTGCTAGTCATTCCTCTTGTGTCAGTGAAGGTTGAAGGGCTGCTTGAGGAGCTTTTCACACTGTGGCAGGACAGGGTCTGGAACTGCTGCTTTGCACACTGTCAATATTTAGAAGGCCCACAATGCCTTGCTACCCACCTAGGCAGCAGTATCAGTGGCCCTAACAATTGGCATCCACCCATTCTCAAATTCTTGCATCCTTTGAGGTGCAAAACCATCAATTATCTTTTGACTATGAGCAGATTATTTTAAAAGCTATGTATCTCTTGACTTGCTTTGGAGTTCAATTTGATGAATAATTCCTGAGAGAGGGGAAGCAAAGAAGTAAAACAATATTTGAAGAGTTCCAAGTCCGTAAAGTGCCTCATTGTGCTCACAGAAGAAATCTGCGGGTCTGAATTGTGCAAATGAGTTTAATTTCTGTTTAAAGGGCTTCCATTTAAATCCTCGCCTTATCCCTAAAGCAAGCTAAAATTACCAAGGACATTTGGGGAATTCAACACGTAAAATCCTTCTTAGAGAATTCCTGTTTGCAATAATAGGATTGCAGGAGACAGACATAGAGAGAGAGCGATCAAGAAAGACAGGGAGCCCATATATTAGAGTGCCGTATATACAGTAATATTCTTTTTTGAGTCTTTACCCCAAATGAGATGCCCTGGACTTCAAGACATCACTATTGAGAAAATTAGTTTAGCTCCAAGAGGACAAGCTGGACAAGCATCTAGAGCACTTTGCCAGAATCTCACTTTTAATGATGCAACCGCAATGAGCGTAGGTTTGTAATTAGGAAACAGAACAGATGGTGAAGACTTAGTTTAAAGTGTTCATTAAAATAACCTACACTGCCAAGTGACTGTTCCCTGCCCCGAAGCTGCCGCTCAGTTGAAATGCATTGCAGTGAGATGAGATGTAGGGAAAGAGCTTTGCAGTACCAAACAAGCATAATTGTTTCCCCATTGTCTGCCAATTTCCAGACCTGTGCAGCTGGAGCCTAAAAATGGTTACAGAACCGCTGAACCTCTCTTCAAATTCCTTGGCACATACACATCTTTAGTGCTGTGTCGAGAAATGCAGCTCCCCTGGCTGTTACAGGCAGCGTCGCTGAGAGACCTCAGTCATCTTCCTTTCTGGTATCTGCACTCCTGAGTGTGGGCTGGACTTCACTGACTTCTAACAAATGCAGCAGACAGAGTGATAGGATGTCGCTTTTGCGATTAGGCAGCAAGAACACTGCTTCCATCCTGGGCGCAAGTCTCTCTTGCCTAGAGGGAAGGCAGCTGCCTTGTTGTGAGCTGCCCTACAGAGAGGTCCAAGTGTGAGGGACTGATGTCTCTGGGCCCACAGCCAGAGAAGACCTGAGGCCACCGACAGCCACATGAGAGAGGTGGAAGCAGATCTCCCCTGGCTGCGCCTTAGCTATAGCCTTTGAAGCGACTGAGCCAGCAGCATCCAGCTAAGGCTCATGCGGGTCTCTGGCCCGCAGACACTGTGGATAATTAATACCGTTTTAAGTATTGGCAAGCTGTTATGCAGAAACAGATAACTGACAGTCTACCCGAAGATGCAGGATCTCAGAAAATCTGAGGCTTATTTCCAAGTATTTAGTGGGCAAATTGCTCACTTCTTTTTTCCCCCTCATTTTAGGTAATTATAGATGAGCAGTTGGTTCCTAGAATCTCAATGAGAACATAGGATGAAAGACCTTGTCAAAATATTCAATAATAATATATTTGGTTGAACTTTTACACATAATTAAAATGTCACATTGATCTTCCAGGAAAGTAAAACAGACTGGTTATCTTTAGAATAGGTTTTCAGGATCATGTGTCATCAGGCCTATGTGAATGTGGCTGGGGGAATGGGTGCAGACAGACCTGAATGTGTGTGCGGGTGCGGGTGTGCACCCACACGTAAACACAGAGCTATCTTTAGGAAGAGTGCACTGAATCCCTTTCCTGGACTTGCCTTATATAATTCATGAGTCACAGGTGCACCAGAAAATCCCTTTTCCATAGACATACTTTACCCCATTTTTTAAAGTGCCAGGAAAATGACACTCACCTGGTCTCCTTTCTGTCTTCATGGAGGCTCCTTCTGAGACCATTTTGCTTTCTTGTTCCCAATTTTCCAGTCTCTAAATGATAGGCCCCTTTCAGGCTCTTTCCTCAGAACTGTTTTCTTCGGTCTACACGTTTTCTTCTTAGGTGACCTCACCTAATCCCACTACTTAGATACAGTTGACTGTTGAACCACATGGAGGTTAGGGATACCAGTTCCCCTGCAGTCGAAACTCCCTGTGTAACTTTTGACTCCCCCGAACTTAAGCACATTCCCTCAGCATCCACAAGGAATTGGTTTCAGGACCACTCCCCTCACAGATACCAAAATCCACAGATGTTCAAGTCTGTTAAGACCGTGACGTAGAACGATGCAGATAGTCAGTCCCCCACGTCCTCGGGTAGCTCACTGAGGACAGAAGAGAAGCACTGTTACTGATCTGCGGCTGGTGGAAACTGCAGACACAAAACCTGCAGAAGAGGAGGGCCTGTGGTGTATTTATTTTTAAAAAGCCACACGTAAGGAGACCCACAGAGTTCAAACCCGTGCTGGTCAAGGCTCACCTATACTACATCAGCTGAGAACTCTCAAATGTATATGTATTCTGACCTGAGCTCAGGACTCATACATCCTGACCTCACTACTTGGATGTCTAAAGGGAATATTCCATTTAAAATGCCCAGAGCAAAACTCTTGACTTTTCCTGCCAGGATTCTTTCAGTTTCCCACCTTAGTAAATGACATGCTCATTTATGAAGTTGTTCAGGCAGGTATCTGGGGGACAGTTTTCACTCCTGAAGTCCTATATCCCATCCATTAGCACATTTTGTAGCTCTCCCTAAGGCCTGTACCAAATATGACCCCTGTGTACCACTTCCTCTGCTTCCAAGAAAGGCAGCCCACCAGCGCCTTGCGTCTGTACTGCTCTAATGGCCTCCTAACCGGCCATAGTCTATTTTCCGTATGGTACCCAGAATGATATTTCAAAGCCATAAATTAGATTATGTCATCTCTTTGCTGAAAACCCTCCAGTACCTTCCTGTCATATCTAAAGTAAAAAGCAAATGCATGTTAATAGCTTTATCAGTCTCATTTCAACCAATAAAAGATGGTTCGAACATGGGATAATTGAATTGAATGCAGTGAGCAAAGTGGGGTGTGGACAGGGTTGAGGGAAATAACTAGGTGTGGTGACCCATCCTCTTATATTAATCAGGAAAGTGGTAAGAGAAAAAGAGGACACTGATTTTTTTATTGCCTCATGCCAAATTGATTACCTTTTAAACTATAATATGGTAGGACAAGGTTATGATTAGAATCTAGTTCAGATGTACATTTCTTATAGTTCGGTCTTTTCTATTTCCTTTTCTCATAAAGCACAATTGATTTTGCATTGGAAGGTGAAGAATTTCTAAGTTTTGAGCCCCGATAATAAGCCTTACTGAGACCTAGCTCTGAAAGGAATCTGGGCCTCTCTGGGGAGAAGAGTGCCCTTTTCTTCACCCACCTCTGAGTCCCTGTTTAGCTCAGCACCTCCAACTTTCTGAATTTGGGTTTGTATATGACCCATATATGCCCCATGAGACTAGGAAGTACATCTACTTTACCAATGAAGTCACTGACAGTCAAAGGGCTGAGTTTAGAATGCATCTAAAATCACTTAGTTAACCGATGATCAACAAAGAGAACTGATTTGCTTTGGCCACACGCACCACCTCATGTTACACCAAGGTAACATGGGTTCAATTTCCCAACGGATGGCAGTATTAAATGACAACCAGAAATTTATCCAGAACACTGCTGAGTTTGGCCACTATACCTAAAACTCTGGCAACACTCAGCATTTTCCAGCTAGGTTATCGAGCACAAATAACAGCAGTAACAATCAGAAAAAGGATGATCTATCAACATTCTAGTTGCCTTGAGGTAACTGTGTCTGGAAAGAAATACAAACACTGGAAGAAAAGACGAGTGGTCCTGGGTGCTGGCTATTCTCCATTGGCTTCCCACACCTGATGACCAGTTGGCTTTTCTGCCATCCTCTGCCATCCTACACTGGGGGCTTGCCTTGCAGACAACAATCACTTGGGCTCCCGTACCAGGTCCTGGTTAAATTCAGCCCATGGAAAGTATAGCAAAGGCAGAAGGAGAGAGTTGGTGTTTCTTCTCCTCTTCCTCCATACTTCAGTACTGCACCTCCAGCAGACGATTGTCCTTCTGTGACTACAGCTCCTGCTGGGGTCCCTCCTACATCCTGTAAAGATCCAGGGCTTGGGAACCTTCTGGACTTCTGGAGCACTCGTCTCAGAATAGCGACAGCACGCCGGTATTACAGGTCTCCGGAGCCTCACTATCTCCTATTTGTCCTCTTAGCCAGCTCCATGCTTCTTCTAGCCCTTGCACTGGAGACTCTGCATTTAAATCGGGAGGAAACTCCATTTTCTGCCAGTTCCCTCACTCGTGTGCACTGTTGGTTCACACATGCACTTCGTAGTAAATTAAATATTCTGAAGAAGGAAATTTCCCAAGAAACATAATAATCAATAAAATTCATGCTATATTAAAAACATGACACTTGATTTCTGTTCTATGGATGTCTCCTTGTTCTTACTCCTGCAGTATTTGAATGCCAGAAATAAAATAGAATCTGAATCACTTTTCTTACAAATGTAGTGTTTCTTCCTTTTCAAAAAGAGGATTTTTATTTATTCACTCTGGGTTAGAACTACAGGATTTGCATCCACGAGGCACGCTCTTTGTTCTTGTATTATTTGAGGGTAAACAATTACATGAAGGTATTTTAAATAATGGTTTTGGCTGTAATTGGGCCTTTGTTGCTATTGATAACTAATATTCCATTAGAACTTGGCTTATTGGGGTATGCTTACAACAGAATAATAAATATCATGTCATTGTATGTGGAGAAATATTTTACTATGTGTGTATGACAGAGAGAGAGAGAGAGAGAGAGAGTGCTCATGCTTCTAATAATTCATTAATTAAGACTTTATTGTACCATTTTCATTTCCTGTTACTTCAAAAATCACTAGACCTAAAAAGACTGGCAGGTTGCCTATCTGACATTCTGTTCACAATGGAAATAGAGTCAGCACTTCTGGAGGTTTCATTATGAATGTAAGCAGAGCAATGTGTGAGTGAAGAGGGAACTGGCATGGAGACCAACAGGGAGGAAGAAGAGTATTAAACAGAAAATGTAGTGGGGGAAGAAGAAGGGAAGGAGCGCCCCATGGGAGTTATTCTCATACCTGCTTTCCTGGGGGGTAAAAATACAGGAAGTAATGAGGATACAGCAGAAGTTTGCCAGTAGCATCACATACTTGAGAAGATGCACAAGGCTGCAATCTAAACTCTTAGGTAACACCTGCAGACAGAGGTATTTGCAGATTTGAGGGCAAGGACTGAAAGCATCCTGCTAGAGGCTTCCATTTCCAACTTGAAGTCAGAGAGAGGCAAGACTTTAAACTCAGACAGAGAAGAGTGGTTAAAGTGTCTCTAAATTTATAAATTCTCCCTCATCTCTTGTTTGTTTGTTTCTTTCTTCTTGAACATTAATTTAAGGAATCAGAACATTTGTCCTGTAGAGTTTCTTAGATTCTGGATTCTGTTGATTGGATCCTGTGGTGTCACTTAGCATGGTCCTCTCTATTTCCTACCTGTTAATAAACAGAGCTAGAGGCTTGATCAAATTCAGTTTGATTTTTTCTCTCCACAAAGCTGTTTCAGAAGCGGCTCTCTGTTCTTCACTCTGAAGGCACACAATGTCTGGTCGCCTTTCATTTTGTGATGTGAACAGGCATTAATGATTAATAACTTGATCTAGTCATCTTTTAGGGATGACAAAATGATGATATTCTAATTCTAACATTCTCCTTTCATTTTTTAGCTGGGGTATTTCTGTATAGAGAATATTTCTTTCTACTATTTGGAAGTCCAATAATACAGCTTGCATGAAAAGTCAGGATGAATGTTTGATTTTCTCTGTATTCACCAGTTTTCAAAGGAATATTTTGGTCCCCTAGCGTCCTTCAACAGCAATCAGAATTTTTTTTCTTAGAGTCTTTACATACTCAAGGATATAAGCAGTTTTGATGTGTTTCAATCTATTGCAGTTATTATCCCATCAGTTCCTAAAATGTCTCACCTTTGGCTAGTGAGAGCCTCTGAATTCAAATTTGTCACTGAGTTCTTTGAACATGACCTTGGTGTCTTTGGCAATTCCTTAACTGTCTGGTGTGGCATGAGGATAAAGTGTCATTTTTCTCTGCTTCACACCTAAGACCTGGAATTATTCTCTATGCAGCCATGGATGTTTTGTGGAAAATGATACTTGAGACAGTGATATAGTCCTATTTTAAAATAGCAAACATATACAGTTATTTCTTGATTTTCTTCCATTTCAGCAACGGTTTATTGATTTACTACTGAAGGTGAAGGTTAAGCTCTCCTTGAGTCTTCTTACTCTACTCCCAACAAAGCAGAGTAAGATTTTTTGTTATGCAATTGCATTCCATTTCTTAAACAACTTTTTGTTTTCTCTTGAGTTAATACTTGCCTTGCACTTCTTTCTACTACTTGATTTTCTATCTGTAGTTGAGCCCCAAACATTTCTCCCTAGGTAGAATGTCTTTTCATTACATTCAGACATATCAAGTCATCTGTCAATTTTCTCATTTCCCCCTTTTTTTGATATTTACCTCCTGGAAGCTATAACCCCGGTTGCTTTTTACCCCTGATGCATTGTGGTCCTCCTACAATTTAGAATCATTTTGGGAAATTCTGCTTTCTATATTCAATTGTTTTATACTTGAAAAAATTTAGTCCTTAGTTTTGGTGCAACATATTCTCACTATATTCTAAGAGAAATCCTCAAGGTAAATTTTTTTTCCAATTGTGAAAACATTATCATTTGGCTAAACATAGAATTATAGATAGGAACTAATTTAAATAAACTTGAAGGAATTCTTTCATTATATCTTGACACTAATGTTGCAGTCCATGACATTCTGATTGTCCATTTTTGATTTGCGTTCTTTTAAGATTGTATTTATTTATTTTTTAGAGAGGGGAAGGGGTGGGAGTAAGAGAGAAGGAGAAACATCAATGTATGAATGCCCCTCATGCACCCCCTACTGGGGACCTGGCCTGCAACTGAGGCATGTGCCCTACACTAGGAATCGAACCAGTGACCCTTTGATTTGCAGGCTGTCACTCAACCACTGAGCCACACTGGCCAGTGAGCATCTTTCTTTTTTGTGTGCCTAAGTGTCTTTATTATCATTGTTCTTACATTTTATCATGGCATGCCTTCATTTGCATAGTGGGTAATCCATGGAACCTTTCACTACAGTGGCTTAAGTCCCTGCATGCTGGGAATTGTATTTCTTTCATAATTTCTCTTTCAGTTCCCCTTTCTTTCTTTCTGCAAATGCTATCATTTGGTTGTTATATATTCTGAAACAATCTTCTAATTTTCTTTCCATTGCTCTTTGGTTATTTATTTGTTTTGCCTGTGCATTCTACTTTCTGAGCAATTTGCTCAACTTTATTTTCCAACCAGCCTATTGAATTTCTTTTTTTATTTCTACCATAAGATTTTTAATATCCAAGAGATTGTTTTTGCTTTCTCAATATTCCCTTTTTATAGCACACTATATTTGATTCATGTTTGTAAACTCTTAGCTCTGTGAAGCCATTGATTACAATGGTTTTTTATAAGATTCTTTTTTGTTTCTTTTTGGCATTGTCTATTTCTTCCAAGTTTCTTTTTTCCTGATTGTTTATTCTGCTCTCTGTGTTTCACAATAGGCCCTTTTCACATGTATCTTGATCAGTAGCTGTCTGTTTTTCAGAATGAGGCGGTATAAGTAGTCCTGGAACTCTCTATAGGCATGGCTTATAGAGTGGTGGTTTTCACTGCAAGGCCAGCTTCTCTGGAAAGAAAGTTTTTCTAGAAAGAAGTTTCCCTCCTGGGGCGCA
The DNA here is from genome assembly GCA_004027735.1 of Carollia perspicillata. Lineage (NCBI taxonomy): Eukaryota > Metazoa > Chordata > Mammalia > Chiroptera > Phyllostomidae > Carollia > Carollia perspicillata. The sequence continues at coordinate 43,847 of PVKM010006233.1, forward strand.
TGAAGGTGGTTACCAACATGCTCACAGTTTAATGCACAAGGGTCTGGATTTCCCACTAAATGAGTAGACAATCCCTTGATTCTGTTTTCAGAATGGCTCCCTGCTGAGTTACACCTGGTGACCTTCAGTCTAAATGGGAAATCTCCAGTCTTCTGCTGAGGTGGAGGAAGGGAAGCCTTCTAGGGCTCTCATTGCTTCTAATGCAATATTTCCACCATTCGCTATGTTTTCAGACATCTCCCATCCCTGTCTTTAGAAGTACAAGGGCCTGCCTCTAATTTCTGATGTCATGTGGAATTCTACAGCATAAATTAGGTTGCTTCTTGGTTTACTACTCACCCTACTCAGGATTTCTTTATTTCTTGTTCGCTTCTCTTCTTCTAAGCTAGACCCTGAGCCCTCTCCTCTACACTCATACTGAGAAATGATGTCTCTGTTATGGCTTCACATACCATCTTAATGTCTATGACTTTTGTTAATCGGGGTCTCCTCAGAAACAATTTGTTTATATGTAAATGTCTGAAATACAGGTGCAATGTCTTAGCCTTCCGTTTTAATGTAGTCCATTCCACGTCAATCCTACACAAATCCAAAGGGCCACCACATGATACAGCATGGAAAGATGTAAAAACAGAGAGTATGTGACTTCATGGGAGCAGGTACCATCATCAAACAGCACATTCACTCCCAAGAATTGATGCAGAACGAACTGCCTTGATGCATCTTGCGCCCTCTGGAGGCCATTCCCTATGTTCCCTCACTGAGGGCGGGTAGTGCTCAATATTCATAGGTGTCAGAGTACCTTTGAGTCTAGTGTTGTACCATTTTCCCAATATTATAGCTGTTTTATGGAATGCAAAAATAAAATATTTTAAGCTGAAGTTTGTAAAAAGTAAAGGTTGCTGTAGATTCATAAGATAGTAAATGTTATGTGGAAGAATCGTGTTCTTCATCTAATTAACTAATGTGATTAAGAAAACTAGAACTTCTCTTTGTTTGGTCTCTTCCTTTCTCCAAACCCAAATAAAAATGTGTTCTTTTCCCACAGAACCTGTGTTCCTGAGAATTCTCCCATAGAAGGACATGGATTGAAAATACATGTTAGATTTAT
>PVKM010006234.1:0-44968 GCA_004027735.1 Carollia perspicillata
CTTCCCACCAAACCCGACCGCTCGCTCCAGTCTCTTCCCGCACTGGGCTGGAGGGCCCGACCCAGATCGGGACTGAGCGAGGGGCGCAGTCAGTGCTAGCTTTCGCACTGAGCCTCCTCCCCGCCTTCCACAGGCTGTCATCCTGGAGGGAAACTACTGGAAGCGGCGTATTGAGGTGGTGATGCGCGAGTACCACAAGTGGCGCATCTACTACAAGAAACGGGTCAGTTGGGGCCCCAGGAAACGCCCTAGACCTTTCCCCCTGCCGGTGCTTGGCCACTGCTTCTTTTCGAAGACCCCTAGAGGAACTCCCCCAACCTCCCACCCCGCCCTCCCTGAAGACCCAGGCTGACTGCGCCACCGTGTGGCTATTTTCGCAGTCTCCTTACTTCCCAGGGCCGAGGAGCTCCTTATGGGAAGTGGGAGATCCTGTTGATTTGGGGGAGCTTGTAAGTAGGGGAGACCTTGGCGCGGGGGTGACAGAGGAGGGGCAAAGAATCCAGTGTTCACGTCTCTGTGTTTCTGCAGCTCCGTAAGTCCAGCAGGGAAGGGGATCTCCTGGCCCCAAAGCAGGTGGGTGCTCTCTGGAGCCAGAAAATCGACAGCTTCCCTCTGCGAGGGAAGCAGTGGTGAAGCGGGGCAGGATGTGAGGGCGGGGAACGAGGGGAGTGGGCATGGCCCCCATCCTCTGGTTTATTAATTGAGCCCTTCTCTCCTTGGAGCAGTGGTGGGAAGGCCCTAAGCCTTTTGGTTGACTGAGCAAGTGGTGGGGAGTCACGGAGGAATAAAGGCTCCTAAAAACTCGGGCCCCTGGCAGGAGAAAGTATAGAAGGCAGGAGGAGTACCTGTATCCCTCAGTAGCCCTCCCGGTCTATCTCCTGTGGGTAGTTGTTAGAAGCCAACGGGGCGACCCTAGCCTTCCAGGCAGCAGACTGGGTCCACCAGAGAGAGGTGAGGAGGGCCTGCAAAGACAGGCCCTCTGGCAGATTGCCACTTCATCCCCCAGGCGGGGGGGGGGGGGGGGGGGGGGGGGGGGGGGGGGTGATATGGAAGGGCCAGGGCAGTGGGCCACCCCTGTGCTCCCAGTCTGAGGAGAAGCAGGAGCAGCGGACCCCCTCGCGCTGCTACCGCTGCCTCTGTCTCCCTAGACGGAGGGGGAGTGGCAGCCACCGGAGCGATGGTGTGAGCAGCTCTTCTCCAGCGTGGTGCCCGTGCTGCTGGGCAGCCCAGCGGAGGAGCCCGGTGGGCGGCAGCTGCTGGATCTCGGTTCCTTTTTGTCGGACATCTCCGACACGCTCTTCACCATGACCCAGCCCAGCTCCACACCCCTGCAGCTGCCGCCCGAGGACGGTGAGGCCTGTACCCAGGAAAGGAGGCCTGTGAAATCAGGCAGCGAAGGGAGGGCGGCCCAGGATAGGTGCGCCCATCCCACCTTCCCGCTGCTCCTGACCTCACCACTGCCCTCTCCAGCTTACATCGGCAATGCTGACATGATCCAGCCGGAACTGACACCTCTGCAGCCCAGCCTGGATGACTTCATGGAGATCTCAGGTGGGTCAGGCCCCGCCCCTGGGGTAGAAGGGCAGGGTCAGGGTGAGGAGAGCCCCATGTGGAACTCGGGCCAGCTCCATGCCCCTCTGGAAGAGCAAATGGTCTGGGTGACGTCTGAGGGATTTTCCTGACATCCCTTTGTCTGGCCTTGGGATGAAGCTGGTGTGGCCTCAGGTGGGAGCAGTGCCAGGCCCAGTACCTGCGCAGGGGACAGGGGACCAGAGTCATCGGAGCATTAGACTCTGGGAGCTCCCAGGAGAGCAGCGGATGCTGGTACTCTCTAAGGGGGCAGAGGAACTGTGATTTCTTTGGGTTTATTTACTTATATAATTCATTTAGAAACTTTATTAAATAACATTTCAAATATACAACTAGAGACAGTTCAGTGAACCCTCATATACTGTACCCATGGTGATGCACACGTCATCAATTTCGATATTTATCAGCTCTTAGCCATTCTTGTTTTATCTAGACATCACCCATTTCTCCTCTCCTACTTTATTTTTAAGAAAATCCCAGGAATTATATCTAGTAAAGCATTTTTAGTATGTCTCCCTGCCTCTCTCTCCTGACCCCAGGGCCACCAGGTAACAGGAGTAAGTCCTTCCAGAGATGCTCATGTCTGTGCAAAATGAGTGCACGTGGACAAATGTCTGTTTTTTTCTACAGTAGACTTGCCCACATTACCTTCTTCACATAGTTATAGATCTTGAAGACTGCCCCTGATATTCATACACTTAGGGGACTTCATAGCCATTGTAGGGATCAGCTGGACATCGCGGCTCAGTCAAGGCCGAGGGGCAGAAAGGGGTTCCTGGGATAAAGGCTTAGTTTCCGTGACCCATTCACTCCTTCCCCACAGGGTCCTGGGCCTGTCAGTCAAGAGGTGGAGGCCTATGGGGCGGGGACTAGGGAATGAGGAACCACCCCCACCCCTGCCTCAGCCCTGGACAGGGGTGGGGGCTGAGGGGGCAGAAGTGTTGATGGCAGTGCCCTGGGAGCAGACCAGCCTGGGAGGGCCGCGGCCCTGCCTGGGCACACAGACCCCTGCCACAGGTAGGAGCTCAATCACCCCTACTCCGGGATCTGGGCAAAACCTGGGGCTAGGAAGTGACTTCTCTCCACCCAGGGTGACTACTGGGGTGGGGGTCGAGTGTGGGCAACCTGTTGTAGGGGGTGGCATGCAGAAGAGATAGCTAGTGTGGCCCCTGCAGTGCTCCATGCCCTTGGAGGGCAGGGAGCATTAGGGCTACCTGGGCTGCCTCTTTGATTATCCCCAAGATAATCCTCCTCACTTGAAAGGAAACCCAGTAAGGGGGCTGGAGAGGGCAGGGTTCAGTGAGGGGTAAGGGGCTTGCTGAGGGGTACTCAGAGATGGGGAGGGAGCTTGGGTAAGAGAAGCGCTCCAGGAGAGGATGATAGGTCGGTGAAGGGAACAGAGACTCGGGAGGGACTTAGTGGGTGGCTACAGCTAGGAAGCAGTGTCTCTCAGGGCCGGGTGGGGACACGTCCACAGTCTCAGATTAGGGGATGGTGGTGACTCAGTGATGAGCTGGACTGGCTGCTCCATAAGGCCTGCCAAACCCTGGGTAGACAGCAACAGCAGTGAGTAGGGAGCTGCTCTGTGGCCCTCAGCGTCCGGGGACCAGACCCAGGATGAGGCTGGTTCCAGAGCCCAGGCTTCAAGGGGCCTCGTGAGGAGACCCATGGTCCCTGGGGGCTGGAGAATGAAGGATCAGTAATGGCTCACCCTCTGCCACCCAGTCCCTTTGTTAAAAGGAGGCAACGGGACAGCAAGAAGATCCCTTATGACTGTGTGGCTGAGAAAACACACACACACACTGACGTGGGCACAGGGCAGGTATGCACATGCCCAGCAGCTCACATCAGGGCAGGTACACACAGACCTAGAGCTACAGATAGTGGGACAGACAGGGAGACCGACAGACAGACAGATGCTGCTAGAGACCATGCACTGACGGGTGGAGTTGGCTGCCCAGTGACATGTGGGCCCCAGAGTCACATAAGATGCACATGTAGGTATGACCCCCGTCAGGCTCAAGGTTTGGTGTGGTCTTTTCTGTCCCACTCCTGGGTCTCCTTCGGGGGGGGCCCTCCAGGGAGAGGCCTTACCAGCTCGGTTGGCTGGGGGTCTGGGGCCCATCAAGGCTCGTGGGTTGGGTCTGACCAGACTAGGAGGCCTTGGGAGCTAGTACAGACTGAAGGCTGGTCAGGGTCAGAGAAAGGTGCCCGGAAGGGAGCGGGCTGGCGGGTGGCGCCCAGGCCCGGGATGTGGTCAGGCCACAGGCAGCTGCTTCCCAAAACCAGAATAGCCCAGGGTTTACACAATCTGCACCTCCAACAATCTGGCTGCCTCCTCCCCACCAATTCTTCCCAGCTTTCCCGAGCCCCCTCACTCCAGCCCCACTCCAAGACCATCCTCTGACCCCTGCTATCATCCCCTCAGTCCCTTCACCCCACTCCTGGATTCTACCACTGAGGCTCCGCTTGTTCGCCTTCCAGCAAACCAACTTGTCCCACAGACGCACTGACCGCCTGATCCCTCTCACCCCTAACTCACCTCCTGAACTCTAGTCACCCGGGGGCTCCTCCCATGGACCTCACCCCTTTCCCTCCTTGACATACTCTATTACCCTCCCCCACTTCTAGGTCCCCAGCAGGGCTGGTGACAGCAGTAGACAAGGGGAGGGCCCAGGCCTGGGGATGGGAATGGGGGACCTCGTGAGCCAAGTGTGGGGCTCAGTGGGAGGGCTACTTCTGGAGTCCTACTCACACCCTTACACAGTCCCCTGCTGTCTCCCACCCAGGCCCATCCCATCCGAGCCCATGTTGCTGCTTCCCCTGAGTGAGACAGAAACTCTCCCAGTTTCACAATCTCCTGTGGAAGCCCCCCCTCCCCAGCCCAGCCTGGGGACAGGGCACGAGGCCCGCTCTCCTCCCACAGCTTCCAGCCATGGCCTTCGCCCTAACTGCTGCCACTCTGTGTGTCTGAATTACAGATTTCTTCACCAGCTACCGCCCCCCACAGACAGCCACGCCTTCGAACTTCCTGGAGCCCCCCAGCTTCAGTCCCACAGCTGACTCCCTTTTCGGCAGTGGGATCCTGGCCTCAGAGGTGCCCCTTGCCTCCTCGGGCGTGACCCACCTCTCAGAGCATCACCACCTGCAGGTGAGCTCCCTCCACCCCACACAGGTCACCTGTCCACGTCCAGGAGGTATTCTGAGTACTTTCTGGGTGCCCAGTCCTGTGCTTGTTTGGTCCACCAAGTGAGACTGGAGGGGAAGAAAGACCCCTGAAGGGTGAGAATCACCTGGGGAGGAAAGCCCCTCACGAAGCAGAACAAGATGGCTACAGGGGAGTTAGGCTGAGGGCAGGAAGAGCATGGAGCAGCACCACCAAGGGCCGGGCTGCTTGTGGAATGCTGCCCGGAGGCGGGGGAGTTCTGAGCCTTAGAGTACAGGTCAGGTTTGGACAGAAGAGACCAGCAGAGAGCCAGTCAGATGAGAGAAGCTCAGACGAGTGCATGGAGGCAGCAAACTGAGCGTGTGTGTTTAGAAAACACTGAATCTACCACGTTGGCTCAAGAACTCCCAGACCCAATTCGGACGTTGTCTCCCTGATGCTGGGTTAGGTGCCTTTCCCTCCATCGGCAGACTTTTCAGGCACTATTGCAGTTATCGTTGAGGGGGTCTCTCTGCTGGACTAGAAAGTGAGCTCCTTGCTGGAAGGGCTATGTTTTGCTCACCACTGGGTCTTGCATAGGTAGCACTGTTCCAACACACCAACAGCACTGGGTAAATGATTGTCCAATGACTGAGCAAGTGAGTGAATGAATGAGTGGATGGATGGATGGGTGGGTGTGTTGGTGGATGGACAGATGAGTTGTAGATGGGGCTAGATGCTTAAATGAGTTGGTGTATATATAGGTGGGTCAGTGCTTGGTTGGATGGATGAATGGGCTGATGAATGAATTAATAGATGAATGAGTAGTTTGGTGGATCAATGAATGGGCTAGTGGGTGGATAAGTGGCTGGTTAATGTATGGTGGATGAATGAAGGAAGTACAGATAATTGGATGGGTTGGTGAATAGGTTAGTACCTGATGGACTGGTGGAAAGACAGATGAGCTAGCTCATAGGTGAGAGAGTAAACAGATACATGGATGGATAGATGGATGGGTGGGTGGGTGGATTAATTACTTGGTGAATAAAAGAGTGTGCAGGAAGATTAATACTCTTTCTCATGCCTAATTTGTGCATAAGTGTGTTCCACTGCCTCCCCTTATTAGATTATCATTTTCCTGGTGTGCGTGCTAAAGGGCAGGGATCATTGCTCTTATCTCTCCCAGTGCCCATTCCAGAGCTAAGCAAGGGCGGGGGGCTGCCTGGGTGGCTATAAAGGCTAGTTTTCTCCCCTGCTCTCTGTTCCCCCAACCAGGCTCAGAGCGGCTGCCCTGGCTCCCTGGACTCCAATGCCTTCCTGAGCTCTGATTTCCTCCTTTCTGAAGACCCCAAGCCTAAGTTCCCACCCCATCCCCCACCCCAACCCCTCCTCCAGTACCCTGCCCCTGCTAAAGGGCCTGGCCTTGAGCCCTGTCCCCTCCCCCTCTTCCCTTCCACGGCTCTGCCCCCTGCTATGCTGCAAGAAGAAACTCTCTTCCCTCCCAGATCCTCCTTCCCTACTGTCCCCCCTGCATCAGGAGTGTCCCCACTGCCTGCTCCCACAACCTTCCCTTCCACCCGACAGCCTGGCCCAGGCCCTGCCCCCGCCACCTTCCCCATGGACCTACTATCCTCCGGGTATCCAGAGTCCCCATTTGGGCCTCACTTCACAGTCCCCCAAGATGTGCAGCCCAGAGGCAAGCCCCCCACCCCTCCTCCTAGGGGGCGGAAGCCCAGCCCTCCCACCTTGGCCTCTGGCACTGCTGCAGGCAACAGCTCCTGCCTCACGCAGCTGCTCACAGCAGGTAAGATAGGAGGGGGCCGGGCTGACAGAGGGAGAGATGGGAATCACATGCGGAAGTGGGAAGCCTATGGGAGCAGAGGGTGAAGGTTAAGCGGCAGGCTCAGCTGGGGGGCAGGGTGGTGAGGAATTCCTAAATTCCTCACCACCACGGGTCCTGAACCCGGAACGGGGTGTGGGCTACTAGGAGTGGAGAGATGGGATCTTGGGAGATGACCCCAGAGGCCCTCACAGTCTGCCTGTGCACAGCCAAGCCTGAGCAAGCCCTGAAGCCTCCTCTTGTGTCCAGCGCCCTCCTGCGGCCCCCAGAGTCCCCGGTAAGATGGCGTGCAATGGGAGTGGGGGGTAGCCTCAGAGCTTCACCCCAACTCTCCACCCTTCTCCACCCCAGCAGGAGACGGTCCCTGAATTCCCCTGCACCTTCTTTCCCCTGACTCCGGCCCCCACACCACCCCGGCCACCTCTGGGCCAAGCCACACTGGCCCCTCCCAGGCCCCTGGTTGTCCCCAAAGTAGAGCGGCTGTCACCCCCAGCACCCATCGGTAAAGAGGGGTTGCAGGGATTGGAGGACGCTAGAGGTTGGAGGGAGGGAAAAGAAGAGGGGGGTCGATGTCTGGGGCCAGGACGAGAGGGACAGGTCAATGGGACCCTCTCCCCTCTGTTGGTCTGTCTGTGGGTCTGTCTGTCTGCCACAGGTGGTGAGCGGCGAGTGTCTGGGGAGCTCGACCCTGCCCCTGGCCCAGGGACTCCGAGGGTCCGAGTCTCTACTCCTCAATCCGTCCTGAGCAGGGCTCGTCCAGAAAACAAGGTGGCACTATCCTGGCACCCTGATATCTCTTTGCTACCCCTAAGTGCTCCCACACTCCTTCCTAGGCTCACCCTACTTTCTGCACCCCCAAGACTGAGAACCGGCGCATCACACACATCTCTGCGGAGCAGAAGCGGCGCTTCAATATCAAGTTGGGGTTTGACACCCTGCATGGGCTGGTGAGCACACTCAGCACCCAGCCCAGCCTCAAGGTGAGCCCCCAACCCAGGCTGGCACCCCCAGAGCCACAGGGCCCTTCACGGACTCTACCTAGGACTAAATGCCAGGACCCTCCAGATACCTAGTTGCCTCTTCCCGCCTCTGAGTGTCTCAGTGGGTCCCAGCACCTGAGCCCACACTGGCAATGCCCACAGGTCAGCAAAGCCACGACCCTGCAGAAGACAGCTGAGTACATCACCATGCTGCAGCAGGAGCGGGCAGCTTTGCAGGAGGAGGCCCAGCAGCTACGGGACCAGATTGAGGAGCTCAATGCTGCCATTAAGTAGGCAGGGACCTGCAGGTGCTGGGACAAGGCGGGGGCCTGTTGCCTGACTCAACACCTGACCCTCCCCATGTCCCCAGCCTATGCCAGCAGCAGCTGCCAGCTACTGGGGTGCCCATCACACACCAGCGTTTTGACCAGATGCGAGACATGTTTGATGATTACGTCCGGACCCGAACACTGCAAAACTGGAAGTTCTGGGTAGTATCCTCACTTGGCCAGCGGCAGGGTGAGTGCTGCAGCCAGACTGGCTTGTGCCTGGCTGCAGGCTCAGCTTCACAGGCCAGGCAGGGTTTCAGAGCTGCTCCCAGGGGAAGGGACTCCAGTTCTACCTGTTCCGTCCAGGCCTCGGTATCTTGGCCAGCAGTGTTGCCAGTGATGGGCTGGACGCAGAGGGAAACTGAGGAAGGGGCTTCTGGGTAGAGGGACTGTAGCCTCGCCTACAGAAAGTCCCAGGGGGAGTTTGGGACCTAAACTCTAAGTGGCACAAGTGGGCTGGGCCCTGGGAAAGACATGGAATCACTCACCCCCTCTCCTGGTCAGGCTCTCGACTGAGCCAGGGCAGGAAGCCCAGGGATGGGGGATGGCCCCGCTCAGAAGGGCCATGGAGGAGCTGGGGGAAGGGGCTGAGTGCTGCAGGATGGGAGGGAGGGTGGCTGCAGTGGGGGTCCTTGCGGTTCAAGGCTTCACAGTTCCCAGGCCTTTTCCCTGGTTGGGCCAGATGCCAGGGCTACATGTAAGGTGGGTGAGGATACTGGCTGGACAACAGGCCTGCTCCTTGACCTGGGCCAGTTCAGCATCCTCATCCGGCCTCTGTTTGAGTCCTTCAATGGAATGGTGTCCACGGCAAGCTTGCAGAGCCTTCGTCAGACCTCGTTGGCCTGGCTGGATCAACACTGCTCCCTGCCTGCTCTCCGGCCAAGTACGTGAGCCAGCTGCCTGCCCAGTGGGATGTCTAGGCCTCAGGGCAGAGGGGCGCACTCTGCTCAGACTCCAGGTTCAGCCTGCCTTCAAAATAGCCTAGGGTTTTGGCCATCCCACCATGCTCCAGAACACCTACAGACAGCCATGCAAACTAGCATCTCCCCCTACCTCTTTGTCTTTAGCATTCAAGGGCCGGGCCCTGACCCCAAGAAGTGTGTGTGTGTGTCTCTCTCTCTCTTCTTAGCTGTCCTGAACTCCCTCCGCCAGCTGAGCACATCTACCAGCATCCTGACGGACCCAGGCTGTATAGCCGAGCAAGCCACACGGGCAGTTACAGAGGGCACCCCTGGCAAACCGCTGTAGTGCTGACCAGACCCTGCCACTCACTAAACCACCTTGGGGCTACTTTCCTTGTGCATAGGTTCTTCCTCCTGCCCCAGGCCCTGGCTGTCCCGTTTGCTAAGAGTGAAGCAGGACCCTAGCCTCTTTCCTACCTCCTGGAAGCCAGGAAGAACTGAGTTCCAGTCTCTGCTCTGCCAGCAACTCACACTGTGACCTAGGAGACTTATGCTCCCTCTCTGCACCTCCATTTTCCAGTCTGCAAAAAGGGGGTAGGGAAGCTTCAGCCAGAAGATGATCCCAAGGCCTCAGCAGCTGTGACACTTGCGGGCCTAAACTGGCGACTCAGGGAGCTTGAAGGAGGAGGAACCGGACAATCCTGTTTCCCTGTCACTCCTGCCTGCTCCCCAGCAGAGAGGGCACAGGCCTCTGTTTCTGAACCAGAGAGACAGGAAAGGAGGTTCCCTCTCTCTGTTCCTCTGGTAACCTGGGGGCTGCAGGCCTGGGTAGAGGAGGCTGAGTTCTGATCCCAGGAGGGTGCACAGCAGGGGGGTGGCCAAACCAAAGCAGGCATCGCGTGCGTGCGCATGTGTGTGTGTATGTGAGTGTGTGTGTGTGTGTGTGTGCATGCATGTGTGCGGGTTTTGTAAAAAATTCTTGACCAATAAAAATGAAAACTGTCGGGGACTGTCGGTGTATCTTACTCTGGGATGGAGAGTTGCTTGGCAGTGGGCGGTGGCCTTGAAAGGACCTTAGCTTTTCCTCTGAACTGGGAAGCCACTGCAGGGTTTTGACTAGAGGTGGGACAAGATCAGATGTTAACTTGTGAACAGGATCCCGCTGGGTGCTGAGTTAAGAATAGGCCGTTGTGGGGCAATGGTGGGAGCAGGGCAGCCAGATTTAGACTGTTGCTGTCATTCAGGCAAGTGATGACACACATCCTGGAAATCCTCCCTCTGTGCCCAGGAGAGGGTTCAGAGAGGCTCGCCACTTTCCAAGTTGGAAGAGGGCAGAGCTAGTGAACTAAGGAGCAAAAGTGACAGGGCCATTGGTCGGAACCACCCAGGAGAATGTGCTGCTGCAGGGGGTGGTGATGTCCCCACTGTGCAAAACGTGCAAGCAGACTGGATGGCCGCTTGGTTGGGTTGTCTCAAAAGGAACTGATACTTCGGATGGAGTTGAGGTAAAAGGCCCCAATATTTCATCGAGCCTTTCATTGATCCATTTAGCAAATACTCCCTGAGTGCCAACTGTGAACCAGGTGATGGTCTTGGCTCTTGGGATCCTGTTCACGGCTGTACCCCTCTCCTCGCAGAGCTGACAGTTCAGGCCTGGCAAATCCGAGTCCTCTCACATCTGAGAACTTCTGGAGGCTTTTACAGGACATAAACACATTCTTCTGTGAGCTTTGTCCTTTCCTCAATCATGTAGCATAATAATAACTGTGCATCAATCCAGTGTTTACTACATGCCAAGCACTATTCTAAGTGCTTTCAGTATATTAACTTGCTTAATCCCTACAATACCTACCTTTACAGGCCTATTGTGAGGATTTCAAAGTGAACATAAGCCATGGCCCAGTAGCTCAGTTAGAGCATCGTCCCAATACACCAAAGTTGAGGGTTTGATCCCCAGTCAGGCATTTACACGAATCAGCCAGTGAATGCGTAAGTAAGTGAAACAACAACTCTCTCTCTCTCCCCTTCCTTCCCTCTGCTTCTTCCTCTCTCCCTTCCTCTCTCTAAAATTAATACAAAAATTTAGAAGCCCTGGCTGGTGTGGCTTAGTGGACTGAGCGCTGGCCTGCGAAGCAAAGGGTTGCTGGTTTGATTCCTAGTCAGGGCACATGCCTGGGTTGTGGGCCAGGTCCCCGGTGGGGGCTGCACAAGAGGCAACCACACATTGATGTCTCTCTCCCTCTCCTCCCTCCTTTCCCCTCCCTCGAAAAATAAATAAATAAAATATTTTTTAAAAGTTTTTTAAAAAGAGTAAACATAGGTCTGACACAAATAATGCCCCCCTTTTTATTACAAAGTCATAAGCATGTAATTCTGTAACATAACAATATTATACTCAAGCACACCATATGACATGTTAGGTGACATGTGCAAGTTAAAACTATAAATTATTACACCCATATTATTACCCTGCCAACCACACTTAAGCAGGCCTTCCTTCTGCGGGACCCTGTATATATGAGGCACAACAGTGCCAGGCAAAGAACACTACATATGTCAGGGTTATCGTTATTGTCATCCTCATTTTACAGATGAAAAATTGAGGCACAGAAAGGTCACCTAGCCTCAGGTTATATGCTTAACGAGGTGCCCACCCAGGCTGTCTGACTCTAGTCTCTGCTTTAGCCATTTCTTTTACTGTGCGGTGACAGGTGCACCCAGCCTGTAAGTGCCATTTGCTGCTGCAGACCGCAGCTTGAAGTGGCTCATTGAAAGGTAAAATCCTGGCAGTATGCACTCTGTTGTTTTTACCCACTCATAACCCACCAGGAAGATCTCCCTACGACACCTCCTTGACTCTGTGTTCCCTTCTAGCTGCCACCCTCCTTTGAGAGAGTCATCTTGCTCTCCCCTCCCACTTACCCCCAGCTGCCTGCCTTTGGGCTCCTCCTCCCACCTTCCCCACCAGCCTCACTCCTGCACTGGCTCCTTCACCCAGGCCCCTTGACTCCCTCATGGCCAAACCCAATGACAACTCTGCGTGCTCTTCCTGTCTTTCCCCAGGCCCTCAGACCATCTTCCTGAACCACTCTTTCGAATCCAAAATTTTTGCCAGCCTCACTTTCCTCTTGCCTGACAGTGCCTCCCTGCTGCGGGAGCCTCCTCCTCCGCCCACCCCTTTCCCTGGCCCTCTTCCCTCTCACTCTATAAAGTTCCAGGCAATGCCATACCCTCTGCCTCTCTCCTGAGGACCCTCCGCCCTCTATCTGTCTTGCTGTCCCCCCAGAGCTATATAACCACGTATTTGACTGCTGCCCCGACCCCTCCCTCTGACAGTCCCACAGCTCCCTTAACTTTGAAGGAGTCAAAACAGAGCTCATCATTGACTGTGCCCAAGACTGTGCCTTGTGGTCTTCCCCCTCAAATCTGGTCCTCTCCATGTGCTCTACATGTCCAGGAATGGTGCCACCATTCAGATGCTTGTACAAGGTGCTTCCATCCTTGACTCCTCCTCCCCACACCCCATTACCTTATGGTATCTCTTACCAAGGCCTGGCCAGCTGACGCTGTAAGCATCCATCTCCACGGCCACCACCCTGGACCAACAGAACATTGCCTTTTGCATGAACCTACTTCCTGTGTCCCTTACAGCTGCTTTTCAAACATAAATGTGCATTTAAATAATTGGGGGAGGGGGACTTTTAAAAATCTTCATGACCAGGTCCAATGTGAACTAAATTAAATTAGAATCTCTGGCTGTGGGACTTAAGACATCAGCACCTTTTAAGGTGATTCCAATACTCAGCCAAGGTAAGAACCACTGTAATAGAGGCTTTGAGCTACAAATTATACATGTCTGGAGCCCAAGTTAGTTTACTCTGGTTCTTCAACTTTAATGTGCATCAGAAATCACTCAGCAAGCTTATTACAATGCAGATTGTAATCCAGGCCCCCACCTCCAGAGTTTCTGAGTCTGCAGGCCTGGGACGGAGTGCAATAATTTGCATTTCTAATAATGTTGTGTCTGGAGCCCCAACTTTGAAAATTACTGCTTAAACCATGATGAAATTTATCATTTCACCTAACACAGGCCAGAGGTAGGGAAGGCTCCAATTGCTTCTTTGGCTCCTGTGCCTCTCTGATGAGTCCAGGTTTCTGAACAGATGTTCCAGGTGCTTTGTGACTGGGCCCTGCTACCCCTGCAGCCTCATTTCTTTCCACAGCCTCCCTCCCTTCAATTCCAAGGGGTCTTGAAACTCCAGTGGTTCCTAGGATGCATCCCTCTGCTTTGCCTTTAAAAGACCTGATCAGCCCAAGAGGGAGGCAGGCCTAAACTTTTAAAAATATTTAAAACATTTTTCAATTTGAGTTGACGTACAATATTATGTTAGTTTCAGGTGTGTAATCCAATGATTAGACCATCATATAACTTACTAAGTGATCACCCCAATAAATCTAGTACCAGGCTGACACCAGAGTTATTAAAATATTATTGACTATATTTCCTATGTTGTACTTGACTATTCTGTAACTAGCAATTTGTACTTCTTAATTCCTTCACCTTTTCCACCCATCCCCCAACCCCCTCCCATCTTTTGAAAACCTAGTCCCCCAACCCCCTCCCCCTCGGGCAACCATCAGTTTGCTCCATGTCTGAGTCTATTTCAACTTCGTTTGTTTATTTTGTTTTTTCAGATTCCACCCATCAGTCAAATCACATGGCACTTGTCTTTCTCTGACTGACTTTTTTCACTGAGCATAATACCCTCTAGGACCATCCATGCTATCACAAATGGTAGGAATTTGCTCCTTTTTTATGGCCAAGTAATATTTTATTGTATGTATGTACCACAGATTTTTTATCCACTTGCCTATTGATGGGCACTTGGGTTGCTTCCATAGCTTGACTATTGTAAATGATGCTGCCATGAACATAGGGGTATATATATTCTTTAGATTTAATATTGTGGGTTTCTTCAGGTAGAGCCCTGGAAGTGGAATGGCTGGGTCATAAGGAGGCCTAGACTTTGCTGTGTCCCTGTACGTGCCTCTTCCTCCTGAACCCTTTCCTCTGACCCCATCTACAGCGCTCACTCAGACAGGCCACCACAGTCACTCCCTTCTGCACAGGAACCAGTTACTTCTTCCTCTGCACCAGGGGTGTCTAACCTTTTGGGTCTCTGGGCCACGCTGGAAGAAGAAGAGTTGTCTTGGGCCACACATTAAATACATAGACCCTAAGGAAAACTGATGAGGAAAAAAAAAGGTCTGTGCATAATTTTTGTGATATCCGCCATCACAAATAAGCAAAAAAGTCCTTACATAATAACCCTAATTATGCAGCGGCCCTTTCTATACTCTTTTAAAATTGTTGAGCAGGCCCCAAGTTTGTGATCACTAATGTAGAAAATGTATGTATCTAAGTAATAAAACTTAGTGTGAAATTTAGTAATAAAACTAAGTAGTGTTTTAAGTGAATTTATGATTTTGAGTTACGCCACACTCATAGCCATCCTGGGCCGCATGTAGCCTGCAGGTTGCAGGTTGGACGCCCCTGTTCTACACCTTTGCTCACACCTTGTTTCCCACCTAGAATCCTTCCTGGACTATGCTTCACCTGTCTAAATGTCCACCTCTATAGGTACAGCCAGGGCTTGCTACCCCTCAAAATCCACGGGCTGATCTCCCTCCCTGATCTGTTCAGCTTTGCCAAATCCTGCTTTGTGTCATTACTTACACTTCCGAATGTTGGCCTTGGCTTCTAACTGGGCTTGAAGACAGAGCAAGACCTTCCTTACCACAGCCCAGTGGTGTGGTGGGAGGAGTATGGATTAGGGGTGTTGCAGACACAAGTTTGACTCGGGGCTCAATCCCTCACTTCCTTGTTGACCTTGAGTAAGTTGCTTGACCTGAGCTTAGTTTTTTTCACCTGTTTAACATCATTCATAGCATCTGAAAGATCTATAAAGATCAACTGAACTCATGATGTGAAAGAATCTTGTATCCCTGATGGAGCTGTACACAGATGACCCCTCCTCTTGCTTCTCTCTGTCCCCCACACCAATAGATTGGAGTCATCGACCGGCATGTGTACCCAGGTTCACTCTTTACCTGTGTTCCCTCCGAGAAGTCACTTAATGAGCACCTCCAGAGCATCTGTTTTCTAATCTGTGGGATAAGAATGTGAGAAGATTAAGTGAAATGCAAAGTTCTTGGATCAAGAAATCCCATGCCGCCCTGGCTGGTGTGGCACAGTAGATTGAGCGCTGGCCTGCAAACCAAAAGGTTGCCGGTTTGATTCCCAGTCAGGGCACATGCCAGGCCACGCCCAGAGTTTGGAACATGCAAGAGAAAACCAGTTGATGTGTCTCTCCTGCATTCATTGATGTTTCTCTCCCTCTCTTTCTCCCTCCCTTCCTCTCTCTCTAAAAAAAAGTCAAATGCAAAATGCTTAATAAATTACATTCTTCTTAAAAGTACAGCTTTATCTTTACGTGGTAGAGAAAGTGGTTCTTGGCTGTGCCTACAGTTCGAAAAAGCAAATTAAGGTCAGTTGGTTAGAGCATCATTCTGATAAACCAAGGTTGTGGATTTGATCCCCAGTCAAGGTAAATACAAGAAACAATGACTACATAAATAAGTGGAACAACAAATTGATTAAATCAATTTTTCTCTGCCTTTCTGTCTCTCCCTAAAATCAATACTAAATAAAAAATAATTTTTAAAAAAAGCGAATTAAGGTCAGTTGGTTAGAGCATTGTCCTGATACGCCAAGGTTGTGGGTTTGGTACCCAGTCGGGGTACATACAAGAAACAACCAATGAATGCATAAGTAAGTGGAAGAACAAATCGACATTTCTCTGTCTTTCTCTCTCCCCTTTTCTCTCTCTAAAATCAATAAGCAGAAAAATAACTTTAAAAAAAGCAAATTAAGGTGGAAAAGCCCCAGGATGCTCTGGACACTCCCTCCAGCCCTCCCTACCCCACTGCCCACAGCTCTGTCGACCCCAGTGCACATGTGAAAACACACACATGCACGCACACACGCACACACACAGGACAAAAGGGAAGGAAATGAGGCAGCTCCATTTGCTCTCTGACTAGATCTGCTTCCTCACGGAGTCTGTGGGTGTGGGTGTGTCTGTCTGTCATCTTGTCTCTGCAGCAGCCTCTCTCCTCAGGTGGACTGTCTAAAGACCAGAGGGTCTGCATTGTTAGGAGAGGCTCCCTGGTAGGTATCAAAATATTTGAATCATGAATCTCTGACCCTGGTACTTCCACTTGCTGTGGGTTTCAGGGCTGGGAGGCCCACAGAGCATGCCTGTTCTGGAACTGTTCCCTCTCCAGGCAAACGGGTGTAACTCAAATTCTATCAGCCTTTCAGAATATCATCCTTTGTGCTGAAATCTGAATAAACTGTATAGATTGTATCAATGCCAATTTCCTGGTCTTGCTATTACAATATATTTATGGAAGATGTTACCATTGGGGAAAACTGGGTAAAGGGTATACGGAAACTTCCCGTTCATTTTTTCAACTCCCTGTTAAGTTTTAATTATGTCAAAATAAGAAATATGTTGTTTAAATAATTGTCTTTTCAACTTCCTCTCCACTCCCTTGGCCACCCTTAAGTCCAGGCCCTTATCTACCCCCTCTTGGATCCTAGTAAACACTTCCTGGTTTTCTAGAGAAAAGGAGAGGGAGGGAGGAAGAGGGAAAGAAACATGGATGTGTGGTTGCCTCGCACGTGCCCTAACCGGGAATAGAACCAGCGACTCTGGTTTGTGGGCCGGCACTCAATCCACTGAGCCACAAGCAGCATCCATCCTACCCCGCTGAGGCTGTTCCACACTCTAACTCCAGGACTACCTCTTCTCTTCTCCGTTAATAGTAGACGCCCCTCTGAATGCCCAGGTGCTCGGAAAACTTTCCCCTAATGGCCAGGCCCCACCCCTTTGGACCCTCAATAGACAGGAACCGCCCCTCCAGAGAATTTAACGGTTAGGCCCCGCCCCACGTGCGTGCGTCCCCCCGCCAAGACGTGGAGACGCCTGCGTAGCCTGAGGCTGAGGTGGCAGCCGCCAAGCCAACATGGAACTGCCACAGATGCCGGAGCTGATGGGTCTGTCGCTGTTGCTCGGGCTGCTGGCCCTAATGGCGACGGCGGCAGTAGCGCGGGGGTGGCTACGCGCAGAGGAGGAGATAAGCAGCCGGTCCGCCGGTTAGTGGGGCCATGGCGAGCAGGGGTAACCCGGGGAGACCTCGCTTCCGACCGGCAGTCTGGGCCCGCGTGGGTGCAGGGTCCCTCCGGGCCTCAGTTTCTTCTCTTGTGGAATGAGCTTCGCTTTTCGACGAGATGCTGCCTGGCCCGGCTGGTCGCGCCCCTTCGGGAAGACTTTAGAACCTGGGTCCCACTCTGCGGCTTCCTCGGTGCCACTGTGCCTTTTGAGTCTCAGCTTGTCTCCGGGGTTGCTCCGAGGTGGCTTCTAAACCCCCACGCGCGCTATTTGTTTGCTATGTTATGAAAATGGACGGGGAGGTGAGGGAGTGACGGACCGACATTCACTTGTGAGCACTCTGACTAGCTCCTTGATTTATTGTGTACCTACCATCTCAATAGGGGTCTTTTCCTTTGGGGAGTCCTCTCTGGAGGTAATAGAGAAGAACATCTAAAAGTATTAGAGAAAAAATACAGTGTAATACGTTTCCTAGAGGGGTCAGTACTAGAAACAGGAAACCCTGTGGTGGGAGTGGCCAGGCCTGCTTTTTTGGTGGTAGTGGGGTGCGTGTCTAGGAAACCTTCACTGATTGTGGGTCTTAAAGCATAAATGTGTAAGAGTTTGCCAGGAGGCCAAGGAAGGAAGAACATTCCTGGCAAAGGCAACATGCACAAGGCAGGGAGCCCTCATCATTTGGTATGACTTTAGTGGGAGGGGAGACTCGGGGGGCCAAGGTGGGGGTTGTTAGACAAGGCTGGGGAGACAAGCAGAGGGCAGATTGTGACCAACTTTGTACTTGGGCCTCAGGAGGTTTTTTCCTGTAGGAAATGAGAAGTGTATGCAGTGATCTAACACCTGCAGACTTTGTGCCTGGCCTGATTCTCAGTTAAATTAGCTATTTTGTGCAAAAGTGACCTGCACCATTTCTGGGGCAGGATAACTCAATGCGTGTTAACTGCCTCTCATTCCTCAGTTTTCTCTGAGTCCTTTGAGCCTTTAATGCTTGTTTTGGGTACTCTACTTATCATTTTGTGTATATTATCAAATTATCACAACTTTAAGGAAACCAAGGCCCAAAGTAACTTACCCAAGATTGGGGCTGCCTCGTTCAGTTGTGTACATTATTCTCTATGTAGGGATGTCTGGCCAAGGATCTGCACTCTGGCCGTGCTGTATACCCACTGAGCTGTACCAGCCCAGACAAGGCACCTTTTCTAATTTGTACTGAGGTGCTATATGGACTAACAGCAGGCAGCCTCCTCAAGATCACAATCCAAACCCAAGTCTGATTCCAAAGCTTCTCTTTTTGCCTGCATCACTCTCTCTTGTTGAGGACTGGGTCCACATCTGGTCATCTCTTGTTGCTCCTCTCAATGCCTGGCCAACTATAGGGGGTCAGTAAATGTTTATTGAGTGAGTAATGAAATGGATGAATGATATGGCCCTTCCTTATAGGCCAAAAAGCAAATGGACTTCCACTTGACAAGTCCTCAAAATCGAAGAA
Organism: Carollia perspicillata; assembly: GCA_004027735.1. NCBI lineage: Eukaryota > Metazoa > Chordata > Mammalia > Chiroptera > Phyllostomidae > Carollia > Carollia perspicillata. The sequence continues at coordinate 18,510 of PVKM010006234.1, forward strand.
GCAGAAACAGCAACAGCGTATTCGCAAGGAGAAGCCTCAGCAACACAACTTCACCCACCGCCTCCTGGCTGCGGCCCTGAAGGTACATACATGGGTACCATGCGCAACACACATACAAAGACTTAAACCCCTACACAGACTTTTCCTTTGTAGTATTCTGTGCATATTACAGACCCCTTGGTCTTTGACCAAAGTCAGTCTGGATTCCCCATTCTATCCCTTCTCACCACATCCTGTCAGCACCTTGGTATTAATCCAGGCAACTGGGCCCTGGAATCATGGCTGCACATTGGTGTTCCCCATCTGCCCAGAGGGTACCTGTTCACATGTGCAACCTTTCCCCCTAGAGCCACAGTGGGAATATATCTTGCATGGACTTTAGCAGCAATGGCAAATACCTGGCCACCTGTGCAGATGATCGAACTGTCCGCATCTGGAGCACAAAGGACTTTCCACAGCGGGAGCACCGCAGCATGAGAGCCAATGTGGAGCTGGACCATGCCACGCTGGTGCGCTTCAGCCCTGACTGCAGGTGGGAAAGGATGGAGCCTTAGGTTTGCCTGCAGAAACCTAGCCTGAGGCTTATGGCCTTCCCATACATGGTTTGGGATAGTGAGGGGGAGCTCAGGGTTCTCCTGCGGGTAGCAGAAAGAGAGCATCCAGACAGATTGAGCACTACATGGGGCTCCTCAGAGGGCTAGGCAGTAACATAGCAAGGAAGTAACTTGGGAAGTACCTAAGTCTGGCTTCCAGATTAGTCTTGGAAGCTATAATGATTTTCTAAGCCCTAGGAAGAAACTAAAGGAACAAAAACTATTAGCGTTCTATCTAGTGGGGAGTTTTAGATTTTGGACCAAGGGGTTAAATTATAACACTAGACTGTAGGGCATGAGGGGAGATCTTGATTTTCCTTAGAATCTATTGTAGTATAGGATTCACATAGGGTCCATGTCCAAATGAGTGTGTGACTTACTTGTCTTCAGAGCCTTCCTTGTCTGGCTGGCTAATGGAGAAACCCTCCGTGTCTTCAAGATGAGCAAGCGAGAGGATGGCGGATATACCTTCACAGCCACCCCAGAGGACTTTCCTAAAAAGCACAAGGCACCTGTCATCAACATTGGCATTGCTGACACGGGTAAGAGGCATTCAGAGGGTGGAGCTTGCCTAAGGCAGGAGGGAATGGCTCTAGTTATAAATGCTGAATGAGTTAATGCTGCCTTTCAGCATTTTGCTCAGCCTCAGCATGATAAAGGGACTCTAGCTCTGTGTTTTCCTGGAGTCTGGGAACCATAGTAAATCCCCAGGTTAGGCAGGTAAGAGCCACATTCTTTAGTAGTCTTTATCTGGCCCGGGAGGGGAGCATGGATAGTTTGGGCAGCAATGGCTTTCATATGTGTTTCATTGAAGATTGACAGTTGGTCAGGTAGTTGATCTCAGCTTATATGTCACTCCCCTCACTCCTCAGGAAAGTTCATCATGACTGCTTCCAGTGACACAATTATCCTCATTTGGAATCTGAAAGGTCAGGTGTTGTCTACCATTAACACCAACCAGATGAACAATACACATGCTGCTATATCACCTTGTAGCAGGTGAGGAAGGAGGGACTTTGGCATCTGGGATGGGTAGAGGTTGGGGCTGAGGGCTAGGGACAGAGCAGTGAACCAGCTACAGATAGTGGAGAGAACATACAGTGTAAAATCAGGACACCTAGATTTAAGTCCTTAGTCTCTATTTCTTTTTTTTTTTTTTTTAATATTTTATTTATTTATCTTTAGATGGGAAGGGTTAGGGAGAGAAATATCAATGTATGGTTGCCTCTCGTGCGTCCCCTGCTGGGAACTGGCCTACAACCCAGGCATGTGCCCTGACTGGGAATCGAACCACAATCCTTTGGTTCGCAGGCCTGTGTTCAATCCTCTGAGCTACACCAGCCAGGGCCTTAGTCTCTATTTCTTCATCTATAGTTTTTAAAAGGCTGAGTTGGGGTACTCCGTATCTTATAGCATGGCTTTGTGGATGAACTGAGATCATGTGTATAAAAGCACTTTTAAAAGATGGTGCCATTTAGATATAAGATTAAATTTTTTAAGGAAGAGGCTTAATGGGTTTGCAGAAATAAGATACCCTTAAAATTAAGTTTTAAAGGAACCCGGGTTGTATGACAGGTTTGTGGCCTCATGTGGCTTCACCCCAGATGTCAAAATTTGGGAAGTCTGCTTTGGGAAAAAAGGTGAATTCCAAGAGGTTGTACGAGCCTTTGAACTGAAGGGCCACTCAGCAGCTGTCCACTTCTTTGCCTTCTCCAATGACTCCCGAAGGTGAGTGAATTCTCTGATTTCTTACCAGTGGCTCTTAGCCCCTCTTGGTAACCAGGGTCTTTCTGCCTATCTCTGCAGTAGCCCTGAACTGGGTGGGGTGCCTGACCCTCAGCAGGAAGTAGGCATAGTAGTGGAGTTGGCTTCCTAGTTGGAGCCCTTAGTGCTGTCCTAGTGCCCTCTCTTCCAGGTGTGTTGACACTAGAGCTGTGATTTTCCATGCTGCAGGATGGCCTCTGTCTCCAAGGATGGTACATGGAAACTGTGGGACACAGATGTGGAATACAAGAAGCAGCAGGACCCCTACTTGCTGAGGACAGGTCGCTTTGAAGAGGCAAGCAGCATGCCATGCCGCCTGGCACTCTCCCCTGATGCCCAGGTCTTGGCCTTGGCCAGTGGCAGCAGTATTCATCTCTACAATACCCGGCGGGGTGAGAAGGAGGAATGCTTTGAGCAGGTCCATGGGGAGTATATCACTGACTTGTCCTTTGACATCACTGGACGGCTTCTGGCCTCCTGTGGGGACCGGGCAGTGCGGCTGTTCCATAACACCCCCGGCCACCGGGCAATAGTAGAGGAAATGCAGGGCCTCCTGAAGCGGGCCTCCAATGAGAGCACCCGCCAGAGGCTGCAACAGCAGCTGACCCAGGCCCAGGAAGCCCTGAAGAGCCTGGGTGCCTTGAAGAAATGACTCTCTAAGAGGGTGCAACAGGAAGGATCTGGCCTGCTGCTGCCACCACTGCTGCTACTTTCCTTCCCAGGTACTCCCCAACTGGAAACCTTTTGAAAGGAGTATCCTGATTTTTTTTTTTTAGTGGTGACCCCTCCTTTTTCCCATTGAATCTGTTCTTACCTACTTAGATCCTTTGCTTCTTGCTGGTTGTGACTCCTGGCCTTACTTGACCTCCCAGGGTAATGACCGAGGTGTTTTTTCCTGGGCCCAAGGGGTAAAATCTGTCTTCACTGGGCACTGAGGAGAGTGGTCTTTGACCTTGTGGCAGCACACCCTGATACCCAGAGAAATTTAAACTGTGGAGGCAAAATCTAAAGAATGCTCAAGTATTAACCAGCAGTGTTGCAGGGGTGGGAGACTGGGATATCTTACAAATACATAACCGTGGTATGGGTGAGGAAAAGGCTAGTCTGAATCCAGGTAGAGTAGATAACACTATTAAAAAGTAAGGGATTTCATTCTGTTCCGCAGTTTTCTTATTTGTAAAATGAAGAATAATCTCTTGACCTCACAAAGGTGTTGTGAGGATATGAGAATAAAAAGTCCCTAGATTTGAAAGAAAAGTAGAAAAGTGTAGTAATACATGTTACCTGTTACCCAATGTCATTTACTGACTATTGGGTAAAAGAGGGTCTCGAACACTGTAGTCTGAAACTAAATTAGAAAGGAAAAAACACATCTGTTGAGAAGGTGAAGTTTCTGGGATCATACATTTCATATCTGGTACTGCTTTAAGTTGTGTGGAGGAATCAGAATCCCACAAGGAAGTCTTTCAGGAGGTTATATCCTGTTGGAGGGGACCCCTTTTTAGTCCCCTAAACTTTTGAGTACCCAGCCTGCCCAGCACAGCTCAAGGCAAGACATGATCTCTAGCATCAAAGATGGCTGGTAGGAGACTTGTACATTTGTCTATGAAGTGCTTAATATTTACTATTAAGTGCTTTTTGTTAGTTTATTCATAGCTGTAGAAGGCTTTTATAAAAAGTCAAGGTAAGAGGATTGAACCAGGACAGAGGCAGTGGAGATGAAGATGAAGTTGAAGGGATAGATTTGATAAGAGATTAGGTATTTAGAAGTTTGAATGTTTGGATTGGAGGACTATTTGGATGTGGGAGGTAAAGGAAATGAAGAATCTAGGAAGACTTGAGTCTAGGTAAAATTTATTCATTCAAAATTGGATTCTTTCTTCCTTTTTTTAAAACGGGGACCTCCCTTACCCCAAGTTCACATAAGCGTCTGAACAAGCCACAGCCTTAGAGTTAGCCTTAATTACTCCCTTTCTTTACTCCCTCTGCCCCACTACTCCTACTACCATCCACTCCACCAAAAAATGTTGGTTATACTCCAGATTGTATTATATCCTGAATTTGCTGCTTCTGTCCATTTTCTTCTGTTACCATCCTAGTCCTAGCCAGTCATCTACTGGATAATATAGCTTCCTCATTGGTCTCCTTGCTTCTTTTCTTGGTTCATTAAATAACTTTCCACATAGCAGAGTGATCTGAAAATGTAAGCAAGATCACATTGCTCCCCAGTTAAAACCCTCTGGAGGCTTCCCGTCACACTTGGAATAAAATCCAAAATGCTCACCGTTGCCCACAGGGTCATAAGTAATCTGGCTTCTTCCTTGTGTGTTCTTTTTACCCCTCTCCCAACCACCCCAATCTTGCTGTTCCTCAGCCAAGCCAAGTTATTTCCAGCCTCAAGGGGAACTTGTGCCTATGCTCTTCCCTCTGCTTGGAAGCAGTTTTCTTTTCTGCTGGCTGAGTTGTCATGCTTGTAACAATTTAGGTCTCAGTTTCAGTTAACACTTCAGAGAGAGGGTCCCTAACCACCCAATCTGAAGTAGCCCTTTCCACCAATCACATCACATCCATCATTTTAGTGCATTTTATTTATTTTGTATTTCATAGTGCTATCTGAAATTATCTTCTTTGGATATATTTGCTTCAGGGGTTTCAGTGTAAATGCTTATGATGTCAAGTGGGTAACGTAAATGCACTAATTGGGTGTCTCCTGGGTGTAAGATGGTAGGAAATGGTAGGGACTGAAGTGATCTCTAGAGGGCATGTATCCTGAGTAAGGGGCAGGGTTGGCTGCTACTTCTTATTCAGGAATCCAGCAGATTCAAACAGCCCTCCAATCCAAATGTTTGGAAGTTGCCAGTTTCAGAGAAACTAGAAGTTGGCAGTTTGTTCATTTAAAAAAAAAAAAAAAAGCACTATATGGACCAAACAAAACACTGTATGGACCAAACAAAACATGTGGGCCAGATGCAGCCCACCAGTTCTCTTAATTGGCAGCTTCTGGATTGTTCATTAACCCACTGGAATGTGAGCTCCACGAAGGCAGAATCGCTGTCTTTCTGATTTGCTCTATCCTAAACACAATACCTGAGACAGAAAAATCCCTCAATAAATGAACTCAAACCAGTGCATTTGACAGGAAGTTCAGTACCCTCTGTGAATGTCTTCCCACTCTTGCTTTCCACTGTGGTTTTATGTTCCTAGTAACAGATTTCTGATTGGTAATGCTATGCACATGGGTCCTGGTGAATATAAGCTTTCTGATTGTCAGAAGAATGAGACTAAAACTCCCCCTGGATATCTGCTTCGCACTGGCACTCCTCACCGTGAAGTGTTGAGTTACTGAAGTCAGAAGTCTTCAGTTTTGGTTTCAGCTGGATCATGGACTGATTTGAAATCTTGAGCAGATAGAGCACTGACTACCCTGAGTTTGTTTCCTTATCTGTAAAATGGGAATAAATCCTGTCCCTGTGTTTCTGATGAGCTGAGTGAAAACACTACAAAAAAAGTGATTATAGAGACTTCATGAGGACAGAAAACTCCTTTCACTAAAAATGAGCCTGCTTCTCTTGTAAGCATGGGGAAGCTATCTGGATATTAATGTAGAACAGAGACTACTGTGTTATTTTGGTCAAAAATCCTTGTGTATGAAGACAGCATAATATTTTAATATTACTATTTCAACTATTGTGGGCTTGAAAATTTTCAAAATAAAAAGTTGGGGAAATGCTAAAAATGGTGGTACACAGCCTATTTTATCAGTTACCAAAAATAAATAAATTGCAGTTTTCATCAAGGTAATTATATTCATATTTAAATGATAGTTCTGTAGTTAGAGATTATAGGTGGTAAGTAGGCAGCACATACTAATGTGATGAGTTATCAGTGATGGTAGGTTATTTCATATAGTGTTAGATAGACCCAACACTGTCCTAAATTGGCCTCATATCTAAGAACTTAATAATTTGGGGATTCATGTAGTCCTCTAAAAATTTCCAAGAATGGGGATCTTTCTTGTGAGCACGGCTTGGTTTCAGCCCACAGCTCTTCAGGCGGAAGCCCACAGATGGACACAGGTTTGCATTGCAGAAGCAGCCACAGCAACTGAAAGCATGATTCATACACATAAAATTGTGAATGTCTTCTGAGATCGTGACTGCATTTCCACGTCTTCACTTCAGGCTACAAACTTCCAGAGCTCAGGGCAGTTTTAAAGTGAGTGTGGTTTCTACTTGCTTTCTGTTCAGTATACAAACCCATTGTGAGCCTATCTGCATTTTCTTGATTGCATTTATACTGGCTAACACTGAGTGCTAAGCATTTAATCCCTACCAACTTGCTACTGGTTTTGCCTCAGCCATTCTCCCAGTAACCACATGTTTTTATTTGGTGAACTACCACTTCCCTGACTCGTGATCCATATGATTTACAGAGGATAGACCCAGATGTTTCATAGTGGGTGTATAACGAATCAGCAGATCCCTGGACGTGACCAGAACTTTAGAAAAGAAAATATCTTTCATTTTCTGCTGGGATTGCTTAGTAAGATGTAAGCTTGTTATGTGTAGTCCTGCCTGAGCATGAAGCTAACACAGGAAAACAGGGCCAAAGATGTAGAGAGATGACATGCTGAGGATGCTGTTTAGACTGGCAGACTCAGGCAAGCCTGAGGTTTCCACCACTAGAGTTGTGGTACAAAACAATGTTATTGTTTATGATTAAGTCGATTTGAATCTGGATACTCGCAGCCAAAAAGCTTTAACATTAATATTAGTAAATTGTCCAAGGCACATAATAAATGGCATGCCCTCATAGTTAAGTTTAGGCCTGTCTGGTACTAAGTTACATACATACCTTTAACTACTAGCTCCATCCCCAGAGGCATGAATACAAATGGAGGCCCATATGCCACATCTTAATATCTAAAAGTTATAAATCAAACTAAGCTCAAATATGCTCTATCCTATCTTGACAGGTACAATATCCTAGAAGGCCAAGTTTGAATTTAGAATTCTCAAACTCAGGCCTGCCACAACGTGGTGTCAAAGCAGGCCATCCCATAGTCAAGGCCTGTTTGTCTTTTGTTCCTACCTGCAAAGGATAGGAACATCCTTTCCACACAGCAAAGGATACCCCAGCCCACACCTCCCAGGTGCCATCATATCCCTAAAAGCCCCTCACCACTTGATCCTTAATAGTGTGCACTACCTTTGTAGGAATGACCCAGAGAAGGCTTGTACAGGCCCTGAAAGCAGTTTTGGGTCTGTTAGCACAGGGATTCCAAGGTCTTGGGTACCTGGACCACGGTCTGGTGGGTGAAGTGGTGACACAAGCTCTGAGTGGTCCTACGAGGTCTATGCCTCATGGGGAGGGGCATGGCAGGAGGAGGGCCAAGACAAGTCCCACCAGAAGGAGTCCTCTTGCCCATGTCTAACACTGTTAACCACATTTCATTTTCCCCCTGCAGTTTCAAGTTCACTACACTAATCTCTCCTTCATACACCAGAAATACAGTATTGTGAGTTTCTGGAGATTCAGCCATATGTATCTCAAGATATATAGTCTTGTATATATTTTTTTCTTGTGTATTTTCTTAACTGGTATCTGTGCCCTGATTACAGGCTCTCCTTTCTCTTCTCTAAGTTCTTCCAAGTATGACACAGACCAGCCACAGGCAGGGTACCAGTATGGAAAACAGTCACACCTGGATCATTCCTCCATCACATCCTAGAATCAATCTGACAAGTTAAGAAGGGATCCAGGGGAGCTGAGTATACCAGCTTTTTCTCTAATACACTGATAGAACTTGTTCTGTTTTCATTATAGATGCTGTCACTACAGCAAGTAAACTCAGCTTTTTCACACTTAAACATTTCAAACTGCTTACTGGCTTGTAAATTATGCTAGCTAATTAAGTAGTGGGGGGTTTTTTGCTTGTTTTTGTAAAAAGTCTCAGTTAAACTCCTTATTAAATACCCTGTTTTAACCTCTCATCTGCTCCTTTACTCTTTTTTTTCTTCCTTAATGGCACTTTTCTGCCATAGCTGAAATGTTTGGTAATAATGGCAAACATTCGTGGGGCCCTCATTATAGTTCAGACACCGTTCTCAGTGCTGTAGTAATAACTCATCTCACCCTCCCAGCAGTTCTATGAGAATAGGTGCTACTATAACTTTCCCATCACCAATAGGGAATCTACCTAATTGCCAATGTCACTTAGGAAGTGCATAGCTGAGTTGGGATTTAAACCCATGGAATCTCGGTCAGAGAGCTCAAGTTCCTAACAGTTCCCAGTATCAGAATCATTGGGGACCTGGGCATATCTTCCAAGCTCCTATCCTGCTTTAACAGGCCTCTGTGTTCTTTATTAGCTCTCAGGTAATTCTGATACCAAAGTTTGGAAACCACAGCAACTGTGTTCTTCTGCCTTGATTTTGAATATTATTCAGAAGCAACCGTCCTGCCTGAGGGTGTGTTCCTATCCCTACAGGTGAGCATTTCCATGCTTTTGCCCAGTGGAGGAGAAACTGCAGGGGAGCCATCCAGGGATCCTCTAGGGGACTGTTCCACTCCCTGTCAGTGGAAATACCCTAGCTCCTGTCCCTGTCCCTTGTCATGTGGCCATCACCTTGGCTCTCTCAGAAGTCTTTGGAAACTGCCTTTTCCCCAGTACCTCAGACTAATTTAAAGGCTTCTCAGTGCTTTCATAAGCCTATACATTCCTCCATCTCTTCATATTGTAACGTCTGTTTCTGGATTGTCTGGAGGACACCACATTATAATGTTATTTATATGTGCTGTGACTGTCTGGAGGGCAGGTGACAATTCTGATTAATTTTAGTATCCTTACAGCCTAACACAGGGCCAGTTAGTTGAATAAAAGAACTTCTACCTCCCGAGAACCTTCCCCAGTTGCCTTGGGCCTTGTAATCACTGAGTTCCCCCTTGAGTGTCTTTCTGGACACATCCCTTCTGAAGGGCCCATTTCCGACACCCAACCCACGTATAGTGCAGCTTTTAACCAGCACGTGATTTTGGGCATGTCCTTTAAACTCCCAGAACCTAAGTCTGCTTTAAGAAGAGAGTCAGGAACAGACTTAGCTTGCAGACTTTTAAATCACACAATACAGAAGAACAATCTGAGTCTGGCAATGTGATGGAGGCATAGGTGGGTACACTTTGCCTCCTCACACAACCAAAGGGACAACAACAAATTTAGAAACAAAAAACAACCAGAACTGCCAGAAAATAGAACTGTATGGAAGTCCAACAACCAAGGAGTTAAAGAAGAAACATTCATTCAGACTGATAGGACGGGTGGAAATGGGCAGTCAGGGTGGAGAGGATGCTTGGCAAGGCGGCTGGAGGACTGGGTGGGTGAGGCTGTGGCTGGCAGATCAGGTGGTCCCACATTTGTACACGGATAAACCACAAGGAACAACTGGGGAGTGGGACAGACCACGCAGCCCAGGGTCCCAGTGTGGGGAAATAAAGTCTCAAAACCTCTGGCCATAAAGACCTCTGGGAATTGTGGTGGTGGGAGAAACTCCCATCCTCACAGGAGAGTTCAGTGGAGAGACCCACAAGGTCCTTTAACATACAAAAACCCACCCACCCAGGTATCAACACCAGAAGGGCCCAATTTGCTTGTGGGAAGTGGGGGAAGTGACTGAAAGCCAGTGGAGAGCAAAGCAAGAGGCACTGTTTCCTTTCTGACCACTTCCATACATACAGCACCACAATGCAGCAACATGGGTTGCCCCACTTTGGTGAATACCTAAGGCTCCCTGCCTTAGGTAACAGGCAAGCCAAGACAAAAACATATGGCCCAAAAGAAAGAACAGATCAGAGCTCCAGAAAAAATATAAAGAGTGAACAGACAGCCAACCTATCAGATGCACAGTTCAAAACACTGGTAATCAGGATGCTCACAAAATCGGTTGATTTTGGTCGCAAATTAGAGGGAAAAGTGAAGTCTATGCAAAGAGAAGTGAAGCAAAATGTGCAGGGAACCAACAGTGAAGGGAAGGAAACTGGGATTCAACTCAATGATTTGGAGCAGAAGGAAGAAGTAAACATTTAACCAGAACAGAATGAAGAAACAAGAATTCAGAAAATGAGGAAAGGCTTAGGAATCTCTGGGACAACTTTAAACATTCCAACATCTGAATCATAGGGATGGCAAAAGAAAATGAGGAAGACTAAGAGATTGAAAACTTATTTGAAAACATAATGAAGAATGTCCCAAATGTGGCAAAGGAAAAAGACTTCCAGGAAGCCCAGGAAGCTCAGAGAGTCCCAAAGAAATTGGACCCAAGGAGGAAAACACTAAGACACATCATAATTATATTACCCAAAGTTAAAGATAAGGAGAGAACCTTGAAAGCAGCAAGAGAAAAGGAGACAGTGACCTACAAAGGAGTTCCCATAAGACTGTCAGCTGATTACTCAAAAGAAATCTCCCGGGCAAGAAGGGGCTGGAAAGAAGTATTCCAAGTTATGAAAGGCAAGGACCTACATCCAAGATTACTCTATCCAGCAAAGCTATCATTTAGAATGGAAGGGCAGATAAAGTGCTTCCCAGATAAGGTCAAGTTAAAGGAGTTCATCATCACCAAGCCCTCATATGAAATGTTAAAGGGAATTATCTAAGAAAAAGAAAAAAAATATGAGCAGTAAAATGACAACAAACTCACAACTATCAACAATCGAACCTAAAGAAACAAAAACTAAAACCAACCAGGCAAACTACTAGAACAGGAACAGAACCACAGAAATGGAGATCACATGGATCATAATCATCAGCGGGGAGGCTTGGGGGGTGGAGAATGGGGGAAAAGGTACAGGGAATAAGAAACACAAATGATAGGTATAAAATAGACAGGGGAAGGTTAAGAATTGTACAGGAAATTGCTCTGGCTGGAGTGGCTCACTGGATTGAGTGCAGGACTATAAACCAAAGGATCAAGGGTTCAATGATTCCCAGTCAGGGCACATGCCTGGGTTTTGGGCCAGGTCCCCAGGTGGGAGCATGCGAGAGGCAACAGACTGATGTCTCTCTCACACATTGATGTTTCTCTCCCTCCTCTTTCTCCTTCCCCTCCCCTCTCTCTAAAAATAAATAAAAATTTTAAAAAATTGTATAGGAAATGGAGATGCCAAAGAACTTACATGTACAACCCATGGACATGAACTAAGAGGGTGGAATGTGGGTGGGAGGAGGGGTGGTGCAGGGCAGAGGGAAATAAAGGGGGGGGGAATGGGATGACTGTAATGGCATAATCAATAAAATATATTAAATAAATCACTCTCATTGATCTGCCTACAGCAACCAAGGCTCAATTACAAGAGGAGAGTGTACTCAGCACACACAAAGGGCACATCTTGAGAACCCAGTTTGGGTGATAGGGGAGGCTGTGCCACTGGACCCTACAGGACACCTACTACATTAGGCTACACTACCAAGACATGGAGTCCAAGCAGCTCTACATCATACAGAAAAACAAACACAGGGAGGCTACCAAAACCAGGAGACAAAGAAACATGGCTTAAATGAAAGGATCAAAACTCCAGAAAAAGCAAAATGAAATGGAGATGAGCAATCTACCCAATGCAGAGTTCAAAACACTAGTTATCAAGATGCTCAAGGAACTTAGTGAGGACCTCAACATAAAAATGACCTAGCCAGAAACAAAGGATACACTAATTGGAATAAAGAACTATCTACAGGGAAACAGTAGAATGGATGAAACTGAGAATCAACGATTTGAAACGTAAGAAAGCAAAAACAAACAAACCACTCAGAACAACAAGAAGAAAAAAGGAATAAAAAAATGAGGATAGTATGAGCAGCCTCTGGGATGACTTTAGGAGGTCCGACATTCATATCATAGAGGTGCCAGAAGGAAAACAGAAAGAGCAAGAAAGGAAATCTATTCGAAAAAATAAGGAAAGAAAACTTCCCTAATTTGGTGAAGGAAATAGACACGCAAGTCCATAAAGCACAGAGTTCCAAACAAGATGGATGCAAAGAGGCCCAACCCAAGACACGTCACAATTAAAATGCCCAAGATTAAAAGATAAGGAGAGAGCCCTGGCTGGTGTAGCTCAGTGGATTGAGTGCAGGCCTGCGAGCCAAACAAACGCGGTTCGATTCCCAGTCAGGGCACATGCCTAGGTTGCAGGCCAGTTCCCAGTGGGGGACGCACGAGAAACAACCATACATTGATATTTCTCTCCCTCTCTCCTTCCCTTCCCCTCTAAAAATAAATAAATAAATAAAATCTTTAAAAAAAAAAAGAGAAGTAGAGAATCTTAAAAGCAGCAAGAGAAAAGCAGTTAGTTACCTACAGGGCAGTTCCCATAGACTGTCAGCTGATTTCTTAAAATGCAGGCTAGAAGGGACTGGCAAGAAATATTCAAAGTCATAAAAAGCAGTAGCCTACAGCCAAGAATGCTCTACCCAGCAGAGCTATCATTTAGAATCAAAGGGCAGATAAAGAGCTTCCCAGACAAAAAAAACTGAAGGAGTTCATCATCACCAAACCATTATTACATGAAATGTTAAAGGGGCTTATTTAAGAAAAAGATCAAAACTAGGAACAATGAAATGGCAAAATATATATCTATAAACAATTGAATCTAAAAAACAGACTAAGTGAACAAGAAGAACAGAGACAGAATCCTGGACATGGAGAACTTTTGATCGTTCCCACATGGGGGGGCATGTGGGGGAATGGGTGGAGAGGTGAGGGGATTAAGAAGTACAAATAGGTAGTTACAGAATAGCCATGGGAATGTAAAGTACAGTATAGAAAATGGAGTAGCCAAAGAACCTATATGCATGACCCCTGGATATGAACAAAGGTGGGAGGATTGCCTGAGGAAGTGGGCAGTGCTTGGTGGACGGGGGCAAAGGGGGAAAAACAGGACAACTGTAGTAGCATAATCAATAAAATATAATTTCAAAAAATACCTACTTTTAGAGAAAGGGGAAGGGAGGGAGAAAGAGAGGGAGAGAAACATCAATGTGTGGCCACCCCTCACATGCCCCCCACTGCGGACACCACCTGAAACCCAGGCATGTGCCCTATCTGGGAATCAGAACAGCAACCCTTTGGTTCGTAGCACAGCACTGAATCCACTGATCCATGCCAGCCAGGGCAAAATATTTATTTTATTTTTATTTATTTTTTAAAATTGTATATCTCCATAAGAAAACATAGCACTATTGAGTGTCTATTACATCCTATGGAGAACTTCAATCTTAGGTCACAGCATTAAGAGCTCCTGGTTTTGGTCCCATAAGCTCTCTTTGAAATGACCTAAAAATATATTTTTTAAAAAGCACTCCAGGTCGTGGATTCCAGAGGGACACAGGAAAAAGACCTGAGGGCAGTGAGACAGGCATGCAAATATGTGCAGAATGTGTGTTCCAAGCGGAGGGACCTACAGTGCAGAAGCCCTGAGGCAGTTTTCCTGGGTTTATTCAGATGAGCAAGGAGGCCAGTGTAGTTGAAGCAGAGACAGCCAGAATTAGTTGTATGAGGTTAGGTCAGAAAATTAATGAATATAGGTGTGGGGACAGGTGGGGCATTAGAGGCCACTGTAGCTGTTACTGAGAAAGGGAAGCCACTGCCTCTTATGCAAGTTGCTCAAGGCAGAGGTCTGACCTGGCTCATCTCAGCACTTAGCATAAGGCTTTCACCTAGAAAATATCAAGGTGCAATTTAAAAAAAAAAAAAAGTATGTCAAAAGATAGCATTTGTGTGGCCTGCAGGGCATATAGTTGTTAGGTGCCCATTTTGGTCACTATCTTACGCCGAGAGTGCTGCAGTGGAGATAAGGTGAGGAATGTAGGGCCAGGTGGACAAATGTGGGCAGAAAACAGGTGGATCACTAGGTCTTTGGAGCCAGGGATTACCAAGGAAGGTGACTGACTGGCAGGGTGGGCTGGAGGAGAAAGGGGTGAAGGAGGCTAGTACAGCCAGGACAAGCAGTGGGCTGTGTGGCAGAGACAAGCTATAGAAAAGAAACCTCAGCCAGGAGGCTGGCTGGGATGTGGAAATGAATGAGAGAGGTTAGACAACTGCCAGGAGTTGTGCTATGTGCCTAGACCACGGGGACCTATTAACAGAACTGGAGAAGTCTAGAGAGTTGGCCTCTCTCACACTTACCACCTTATGCCTTGTGTCTTATTTTCCGGTTGCTTTCTCCTTATTCTCAAGGGCAGAGAGTGTGTCCTACTCATCTGTGCATCACCCAGTGACCACTGCTGTATGGCATATAGCAGGTGCTCAGGCAGTGTTTGTGTTATTTTTGGATCAGTGGGGCTTGAGAAACAGGTGTGCCTGCCACCTTTTATCCCATTATTTCTAGAATGATTCCTTCCCTCCATATGTTGGTTCCACAAGTCCACTCCTTAGTCAGGCAGACGCTATTCCTGAGCCTCTCACTAGCAAGACAACATATGCTTATCAAGCCATGCTATTGGTCAATCATGAAAGGCTGAACAGTCACAGACAGAGGCTGTGTCAAGTTCAGGGTTAGCTAGGCATTTCCCTGGGGCACACAGGAGGGAAGTTTCTCTAGAGGTGACAGAAGTAGCCACTACCAAGCAATGTAAACTGTCACCTGCTTTGTCTCCTGAAACAGCTGATACAGGACCCTCCCTGCATACTACTGTAGGCATCATTAAACGCCTGTCTGGTGGGAGTTGCACTGAATATTCAGCATTCACCCAAACATTTATTGAGCATCTACACTGTGTGTGGACACAGTTATGCCTTGGAGCAATTGCATCTACACTTTTCAGAAGTGTCATTTTCCCCCCAGAAGCCTTCCGTCACCTCTTAATTAGATTGGGGTTGTCCTAGTACCTTCCTGGTACTTTCCTTAGCCTAGCATTTATAAAATGGCATTTTAATGCCTATTTTCTAGCCTGTATAGTTCTACTAAACTGTAAATTCTGTGAAAGCAAAATCCCAGATTTTGTCTACAGCACTTAGCATAGAGCGTTGTACAGTACAGGCAACATTTAATTAACAATTGCTTAATTAAATAAGACAGTGAGGTAGAGTGCTAAGTATGAAGAAAGTGGAACCCCAGGATGTCAGGTGAATGCTTCTCAGTTCAATTGGATATTGGGAGAGTACCAAAGTGGTCAGTTCCTCTGGTGAGGAACATGTGTGCACGAGGTTGGAAGGCATACTGAAGAAAGGTGTGAAATTCTCTGTGGTTGGAACACAGCGGTTTATCTGGGGAACTAGGGCGCCAGACAGGAGGGGCAGCAGGACAGGATGACACAGAATCGCGGTCTCCTTAAGGTCAAGTCCATAACAGGTAACGGCAGCAAACCTGGCCTGAGAATGAAGGTGCCCACCTCCAAATCCTCTGGGAAAGTACCAGCGATTACACTGGCAGCGCCTCGCACCTCGCCGTGCCCACAGCACATGCCGCTGCTACCTGGCCCCGGCTTGCTTGAGGGCTAAGGGTGCTCCCTCCTAGGGCACCCAGGAGACCCAGTCACCAGAGGCGGGGCGCGCAGGCGCGCAGGCGCGCTGAGGCCTCGAGCCCCAAGGGGCGGGCGGGTGCGCGCTCTTCCTCGCGCACGCGCGCAAGGAGGGGGTGACGGCCGCGGTGACGCTACTGCGGCGGGAGGGTGGTGGCGCGTGAGGGGTGCGCTTCCCCGCGTCTTGGGAGCAATACCCCAGCTCCCGTCGCTCCCGCCGCCATGTCGGGCAGGTCAGTCCGGGCCGAGACCCGCAGCCGAGCCAAGGACGACATCAAGAAGGTGATGGCGGCCATCGAGAAAGTGCGGAAATGGTGAGGGGCCGGGACTGAGGGTTGCTGGCAGGGGTCGCCGGCCCAGGCCCAGAGGAGCGCCAGACCGACGGGTGGGATGGGAACCTACCGGCTGGTGCTTGGGGGAGGGGGCAGCAGGAGAAGGCGGGAGGAGAATGCAGCTCGGCTGGCGTGAGGTCAGAGGGCGCGTCGGCCTTGGCCAGTCAGCGGCTCGCCCGGCTGTGGCCCCGCCCACCTGTCAGTAGGTGGTGCGTCACAAGGGGAGCGCCGGTATCCGGTTATGCTGGTCTGCTTGGTCTCGCTCCTTGCACTGCTATGGGCGCTATGGGCGCAGATGCATCTCCGTATCAGCCTGCCTCTGGAACCTTTTGCATTGTGAACTGACCCATATAGTAATTAACTATCTGACTATCCCGTCCGCCGGACTGAGCGCTGTACTTATTAACTCATCGAAGTTTGGAGAGAGGTACTCGGTACCTACTTACCACAGGAGCATACTTGGTATGGGAATCAAACTCCGTCCCCTAATACCAGCCCGCTGTGAACTGGGTAGGCGTTTTCTCTTACTGCCTTGGGAGCTGTTGGTAGAGGAGTTTGGGAATGGCTCATGTAACGTTCATTGCAGGCGCTGGTTTACAGCCTATTTTGTATCAGTAACGCTGATGTATATTAACATTAAAGTTTCACAGTCAACTACTTAAGACAATTTCTTGAGTGCTTTTCTGTTGCTGATGACTATTAATAATATTAAGCTCGGGTAGGTGTTAACACCCTCCAGGAAGCCTTCCCAAAGCTCTCCTGTCTTCCACCCTCCACCTGACTTAGGGGCTTCAGTTACCTTGGACTTTATGTACATGTTCTTCTATTTTCGCACAAGATCAAGTCCTTCATTCCATTATACCCAAACACTTCGTGTATAGTTGGGACCCGTTATAAACAGTTAAATAATCATGATTTTTCCTCCTCCAAACGTAATCCTCATGGGTTTTTTGTGGAACCTAAGAATTAACACACCTGTTATTCTCTTTTGACATTCTGTGTCCCCACCAGCAGCCTGAGCCAGATGACCATCCTCTCTCAACCCAGAACTCTGTACCAGCCTCCCTATGACCTCCCTGCTTCAGCCCTTGCTCATTCCTCAGTCCATTGCTCACGTTGCACTCAGAGTGATATCATTTTTCTCAAGTGCAAATCTCATAGCACTCCCTTGCTAAGAAAATAATGCTTCAGTGACCTCTTCTTGTTCTTAAAACCAAACCTGGTCCTTCCTGCCTCACCTGCCTGGCTCAAACTGCCCTGGGAGCTGGCCGTCTTTCAGTTGGAGCCACACTACTATTCCAGCTGCCTGGCACCCTTCCTCACCCTCACATCTCTCTTGCCTAGTTAACTCCTAGCTCAGCTCAAAAGTTGGTTCCACAAGGACACCTTTCGGGATCCCCAATTTAGGTCAGGTCCTTTTCATAAAGCTTTCTGTAATTGTAGGTTGGACCATAAGACACTTCCTATATTTGACTTTTAAGCTACAAAAATGGCAATTTGATATATGATTAAACTTCATGATTAAGTGACTAATAGTGAAATGAGTTGTTTGATGTCTGTTTCCAACTGAAGTACAGGCTCTGTGATTGTAGGGACTGTGCATCTTGTTTCTTGTGTGCCTAGGGCCTGCCACAGGGTCTTGTATATTAAATATTTGTTAAATAACTGAGGAAATGGAGTCTTGTCCAGGAATTAACTTCTGGTATTCTAAGTTCATTCTTAGAATGAATGAACATTCTAAGTTCATTCTGGTATTTAGTTCATTCTTTCTGTTACATCATAGTCTCTTTTATACTTTCCTGTGATGTCATTTGATGAATAGCATCATTAGTAGCAACAGTAACAACTGTTACATTTTTTGCCTTTTCATATGATCAGATTCGGACTTGAAACTTTCAGAAGTCATATTGCAGGTGCCCCATCTCAGCTTGTCCATAATTTACTGCCTTATTCAAGCAAGAGTGTCACTTGCCTTTCCCTGGGTATGTGCCTGGGAGGAAAAATAAAGCTACTTATATTTTTAAGGCTTATCTCAAAAGTTACTTCCTCTAAAGTAAAACTGTAAATCAGCCCTTCTATGGCTTGGTCTTCATCTCTTCCAGAAGACAATGTAAGGCTTGGTTCTGTTAACTGGAAGCATCCTGGCCTGTGATTATTTTTCAGTGGAGTTGTGTTTGAACCCAGAGTTCCACAGGAGTTATAGGAGTTCTCTCATCTATGGGATATCCTAGTCTTACTCTGTCTTTTTGTTTTAATTCTACTTATTTGTTTATTTTAGAGAGAGGGGAGGGGAGGGAAGGAAGCATCGATATGTGAGAGAAACATTGATCGCTTGCCTCTTGCATGCCCCCAGTTGGGGACCTAGCTTGCAACTCAGGCATGTACCCTGACTGGGAATTGAACCAGGACCTTTCATACAGCAAGCCAATGCTCAATCCACTAAGCCACACCAGCCAGCACTTACTCTGTCTTTCAGCCTTGTCATCCTTGCCACCTTCAATGATTTCCTTATTCCTTTCAATGAGCTCCCCTGGTAGGGACCATATCTTATACATCTTAATATCCTATCCTTCAGGGCATTGTATAATAAGGCTGTATAAGTATATGTGAAATTGAGTTAATTTTTGGAAAATAGATAGATGCTAGGTAGATACCTGAGTTTGGAAATGTGCTGGCACTCTATTGGTATAGTCTGTGAGGAGAAAAGCGGCTCTGGTACATTGTATGTAAGGAATGGTGTCAAGTACAGAGTTCAGATCCCAAGGAATTTGACAATTTTTCTGAAAGGATGACTTTGCCCTGAAAGTTATGGTGTAATTAGATGGATAGGAAGTTTGGAAGGCATTTAAGATTGAAGGAATGATCTACTAAGAAGTAGGGCAGCACAAGTTATGAACAGAAAATCTATTTTATTGTTTTATCAGTCCTAAGAAGTGTCTTTCTTTTAGGGAGAAAAAGTGGGTGACCGTGGGTGACACATCCCTTAGGATATTTAAGTGGGTTCCTGTGACAGACAGCAAGGAGGTAAGTGTGGAAGAAAATCCCAACAAAAAAAGGTACTGTTTTCTTTCTTTGATTGACTTTTAATGATAAAGGAATTTGTTTCCCCAGACTCGAGTGTAAAATACATTAAAGCACTACCCCCTGTCACTGGCCCACACAAAGCTTCCCTTTATTCCCGTTCCTTAACCTATTCCTCTTTTCCAGGGCTTGGTGAACTACAGCTCAGGCCTGTTCCCTGTAAATGTCAGTGCAGCTTTTTTTGGAACTCAGCTCTGCCCGTTGGTTTCCTTATTGCGTGACGCCTTTTGAGTTATAATGGCAGAATTGAGTAGTTGCCATAAGACCTAATGGCCCACAGAGTCTAAAATATTTATTATCTGGCTCTTTAAGAAAAAGTTTGCTGACTCCTGCTTTTATCCAGTTAGCTACTCACTATAATGTACTTTTATGTGTTTTATGTGTGTGTTTGCCATTCTCATTTCTCTTCCATGGGTTTATTTGAACACCTGTGTATTCTTGCAAAATATATATTCTTGCATAACAGTGTTTCATATTGGTGTTTTAAAATTTTTACATCTAAATGTAGCATTGTGCTATAAACCTCTATTCTGTTTTGTTCAACCTTCTTCTTGAGAACTCTCTGTGTTTCAGTAATTATAAATAGAGTTTCTGCCTCGGACTCTTGCATTGTATTCTCTTACACACAGTGATTACGTTTATCTACACATTTCCTGGGTAATAAAACACCCAGATTATCTCCAGCCTTTTTTCCCTAATTGTTTTTGAAAAATCTAAAATACAAAACAGACATAAAAGTATATAAAACATAAATGTACTGTATAATGAATAAATGTAAAGCTGATACGCTTGTCAAAACAACACAGGTCGAAAAATATAGCATTGCCAACTCTCCCCGAGGCCTCTGTGTGATTTTTCCCAGCATCCCCTCCCTCCCCTCTAGAGGAAATGTGGCTCCTACTTTTCTTTTTCTTACCACTTTTCTAGTCATTTGCAAGCATTTTAAACTTTATATAAACGGTATCATGAACTGTCTTTTTGTGTGTGTGTCTTGCTTTTTTAAAAGCTCAGCATTATACTTATGAAATTCATCCATGTTGTCTTTGGAGCTATTTGCTCTTTTTTGTTACTACATGGAATTTCATTATAGAACTATACCATAACTTATCTTTCTGACTCTTCTATGCATGGATGTTTGGAGTGTCTCCAGTTTGAGACACTAAGAACAACGTTCCTGTGAACCCTCTAATTCAGTATGTGAGTCAATGTGTGCATGAGTTTTCCTGGGAGAGACTCCTGGGAGTGGACTTGCTAGATCTTGGATCTGTGTTTTTTTGACTTAAACTAGCTAATGCTAAACTATTTCCCAAAGTGAGGGATTGCATCAGTTTATAGGATGGGCAAAATTAGGTTTAAGTTATCCACTTTTGTCAGTCATTGGTTAAATTACCAGCCATCATTATCTAAAAGATAATTATAAGTAAGGATATGAAATGCTAACAATAATAAGAAGATGACAAGTAACACAATAATAAATAAATAAATAAATAAATAAAACAAGAATAAACTCTGCCCTGGCTGGTGTGGCTCAGTGGATGGAGTGCCATCCTGCAAACCAAAGGGTCACCAGTTCCTTTCCCAGTCAGGGCACATGCCTGGGTTGTGGGCCAGGTCCCCAATAGGGGGCACACAATGAGTGGTTGCTCCAAGAAGCAACCACACATTTATGTTTCTTTCCCTCTCTTTCTCCCTCCCTTCCTCTCTCTAAAAGTAAATAAATAAAATATTTAAAAAATAAGTCAGTTAAAAACAAAACAAAACCCCCCTATAACTCCATACCCATTCAACAATTCCCCATTCCTGTACTCCATTTTTGACCTTGTATTCCAAGGTCAGGCTTTAGCTATCATTCATTCAGCATATTCAGATTCCAAGCAACAGGAGCTGTAGAAGGATGGCAAATGGTATTTTCAGGAATTTAAGGAGTTTCTTAGAAATTGCCTCAGGACAAATATAAACATTTACTTTGTGTGTTTATAACATCTAGTGGCCAGGTAGCTGGGAAAATGTGACCACCTAAAAATCCTATTAATATGGGCAAGGATTTTTGCCATACAATTGCTTTTTCCTCTCTTTTCACCTTATGATGACAAGATAAATTTTCTTCTGCTAATTTGAAAGTCCTATTCTCCTGGCTGGTATAGCTCAGTGGATTGAGTGCGGGCCTGCGAATCAAAGGATCGCGGTTTGATTCCCAGTCAGGGCACATGCCTGGGTTGCAGGCTGGTTCCCAGCAGGGGATGCACGAGAGGCAACCATACATTGATATTTCTCTCCCTCCTTCCCTTCCCCTCTAAAGATAAATAAATAAAAAAAAATTCTTAAAAAGAAAGTCCTATTCTTTTTTTATTATTGGCTACTTCTAACTTAAGAGGTAATATCTGTCCCTGTAAAGCTTATCAAAGTCTGTATTTTACCTCTGAACCTGCAATACCTACAACTCTTCTGGTCTCTACTCCTGTACCACCTCCATCCCTACCTTGTATTTATTTAGTTTTTACTGGAATTTTAGGTTAGATACTCAGTTCAGATATTTCAGTTTTTTACAGATATTTCTTGTTTTACTCATTGCTTAATTAGATAAAGTAAACATTACTAATTATTTACTCACTCTTTGCCACCTATTATTGTTTTCTCCTATATTTATTTCTCTTTTTGCTGGAATCCATCCTTTAAGAGTTTTTTCAAAGAAGGCTTTTGTAGAATAAACTTTCTGAAAATATCTTTTTATTCCTAAAAAATCTTTGTTTTACCTTCATGTTTAATTGATTATTTTACCTGTATATGGAATTTTACATTCAAAATTATTTTCTTTCAGCATTTTAAAATTATTACTCAATTGGGCTCCTGGTGTTGCTGTTGAGAAGTCTGATGTCAGTCTAATTCTTTTTTTCTCTATAAACTGGTAGTTTTATCTATTGTAGTTTTTTTCCATTGGCATTTAGTCCCCTTAAAATAATTCTTGATTCTTTGTAGGTGATCCTCTTGTATTCCTGGAAACTTTTAGAATTTCTTCTCTGTCTTTGATCTCCTAGGACTTCTGTAAGAATATCCTATAATGTTCACATCTAGCGTCTTTATTTCTGAACTTTTCTCTCATTTATTTCATCTCCTAATTCTTTCCTAATTTCCCTATTCTGATTTCTCAACCCAGTTTCTGCTCATTAATCCTTTCCTCACTTGTATCTATTTCTGCTACTAAACTCATTTACTTAACTTTTATTTTGAACAATTATTTATACCAATTTTTTCAGTTGGTTCTTTTTCAAAACAGCTTTCTGGTACATTCCTTATCTTTGTGAGCAGACTCACTGTGTGTTATTTAAATTTTTCTGTCCCATTACCATTCTGGTATAGCTTGTTTTATTTATTGTCTTTCATGGTGCTTGTTTTCCCCCAGTGTCTGGTTAGTTCTTTCTATGCACTTACCTGTTATTCCTTTGGGACTCTAAGCTCTCTTGGCTAGTATATGTAACTGAGGGAAGTATATAAGCCTAAGCTCTGGTTCTCCCTCCTTTCAATGAATTTAAGGGTTGGGGTTAGCCTCAGGATTCAGTCTTTCTCTTTTCCCTCTGCCATCTTCCTCTGCTTCCCAGGGAACTCCCTAGTGCTACCAGTCTTCCATGTGCTACTTTTATATAGGAACAACCATCCTTCCTGTCATTGCCAAGCCCAGGGAGCTGGAGGGTGAAAGCTAGGAGGGCTCTGGAGTCACCCTTTTTTCTTCATCCAACCAGGGTTGGATGATACCCTGGCTCCAGTGATACCATTATTGCTAGAAACAACCTCCTCACACCACTCCATTTCTCCCGTATAAGTCCCTGGCTCTTTCCTATTCAAATTCTCTCTGCTCAGGACTCAGCTCCCTTTGTCTCTTCTGAGGGTTTCTCAGTGTTTGTGTTGCTTTCTGAGCTGGACCCTGAGGGGCCATCAGTTTATTTTATCCTCCAGTGATCCACGGTAGTATGCCATCTTCTAAAGTACCAGCATAGACCTGTTAGATTAGGAAAAGTGGAAAATGACAATCAAATTGGTAAAGAAAAATTATGAAGGCCCTGGCTGGTGTGGCTCGGTGGATTGAGTGCCAACCTGTGAACCAAAGGGTCACCGGTTCAATTCCCAGTCAGGGTGCGTGCCTAGGTTGTGGTGCGGTGTGCGAGAGGTAACCACACACTGATGTTTTTCTCCTTCTATTTCTCTCTCGCTTCCCCTCTCTCTAAAAATAAATAAAAAATCTTTTTAAAAAATTGTGAAGGATATAAGGGAGTGGAACACTCACTGCTGATGGGAGAGTAAATTGGCACCAACTTTATACAGGTCAAGTTGATCATAACACTTGCAGTGATAGATATGTTAACTAGATGGTGGGAGAGATCATAATGTATACGTATATCAGGTCAACACAATGTGCACTTTAAATATCTTACTGTTTTATTTGTCATGTATAATTAACTCGGTAAAACTGAGGGTTTAAAAAGCTTTCAAAATATATATCCCTTAGGTCTAGAAGTTTTATCTCTAGCAATTTATCCCCAGGAGATAATCATATGTGTACGAGATACATCTACAATGTTCAGCATTACATTATTGTTCACAGTGTTTAAAATTGCAAGCAAAATGAATTCTTATTGTAGAATTCATTAAGTTATTGTGCATATATATCTTGTAAAGTTTGTAACCATTATTAAAAAAATTACTCAGTGGCATAGGAAAATGTTTTTAATGCAGTGAATAATGAAAGGGAAGTACCCCCTGGCTGGTATAGCTTGGAGGATTGAGGTCAGGCCTGCAAACCAAAGCATCGCTGGTTTGATCCCCAGTCGGGGCACATGCCTGGGTTGCAGGCCATATCCCCAGTATGGGATGTGGTAGAGGCAACCACACATTGATGTTTCACTCCCTCTCTTTCTCCCTCCCTTCCCCATCTCTCTAAAATAAATAAATAAAATATTTTTTTAAAAAGGAAGGGAAGCAAGTTACAATGCTACGGTCCATTTTCATACAAATATATGTATAGGTTGACTGCGATTTTCATTTCTTTTTCTGTACTTCCAGAATTTCCTATAGTGAAATATGTATTTTATGTGAACACAGACTCATTGAAATAATGACAAAAGAGAGATCAGAAAAAAATAATGATAAAGCCCAATGTTGGCGTGAATGCTTGTGAAACCAGCACACCAAATGCCTATATTGCCACCATCCTTTTAGAGAGTGGTGAGGTACAGTGTATTTCAAGGAAAATAATATGTCTATGCTTTCTTATCTAGAAGGAATATATTTTTGTGAATTTTATCTTAATAAAATAATGCAGGAAAAAGTGAAAGTTGAGCATTGTGACTTTATTCCTAGTAATAATAAACAAACAATCCTAAATAAGCTAAAGCTAAATGTTCATTAGTTGAGAAGTTATTAAGTCAATTATGATATAGAGAATATTATGCATTTATTAAAATTATGTTTATGTAGATTATTTAGTAAAGTGGTAAAGTGTCATTACATTAAAATTATGTTTGCATAGGAAAAAATGAAGGGAAGGACATACATAAATATGTATAGCTGATTTATTGCAGAGATAGAATTGAGAGTTATAAACAAAAATTATGTTGTGTTACTAGTACAGTGCACATAGAATAAAGAGACATGTATAAGCAGTATGAATTAGTGAATTTGAAATTACCCCTAGACTTTTGGTTGTTGGGACACTCTCATTTGCAAATTTCCTTTCCTGTGGGCTTGTTTGTTGCAAGCTAGCCCTTCCTACTGTGGTTCTCCATCATGTGTAACCTACATCCTGCTTTAATGAAATTATGTTATAGACAAAGATTGAAGTAGGCTGATCATTTTGAATGGGTGAACCGGTTTCATTGGTCAGGAATAGAACTAGCAGGAGCCCTGTTGTCCTATAACTTCTTGCATTACATGTAAAGTGACTCTTTCCTTTTACCAGTCAGAAGTCCATTCTTCTTTCACTTATTTTTCCTGCTGTGCTACCAAAATAGGAATCTTTTTCAAATGAGTATTTTGTGTTTCTCGCCCATCCAATAAGGAAGGGTTGGATAGAGCATTCTGATCAGGGCAGAAAGCAGAAGAGTACCACAGGGAGATCTAGGGAAGCGTGCGTATCTGTCTCTCACTTTTCATTCATGATATTAGCGCTGAGAGGGTCCATTTTACAGATAGAGACACCGAGGCCTGTGGCACCTTGTCCCGGATTCTGTTATGCCTTAGGCCCTGAGTCTCGAAACCACTGTCGTTATTCCTGTTCAATCCTAATCCAGACCTCTGTGGTGTCTCAACAAGCACCAGTCTCCCTCTCTGGGTCTCCTGGTTGGCTCTGTCATATTCCTCTTTTTTTCCTTTTCTAGAAAGAAAAGTCAAAAACGAACGGTTCAACAGCCCGGGAACCTAATGGCTTTCCCTCTGATGCCTCAGCCAATTCCTCTCTCCTTCTTGAATTCCAGGGTGAGTTGCATCCATATGTCTTCCTTGCAGGAAAATGAAAACTTAGATGAAACCATTAATAATAAGAATAGTTCTATGTATCATTTCAGTGCCTACTGTTTTGCTGGAATCTTGCTAGGCACTATAATAAATCTTTTCATTTATGCCTTACAATAACCCTGGAAGATAGATGATAGTATTCTCATTTTCCATTTTAAGAAAACAGGCTCGGAGAGGTGAAGTTAGGTATATAAAGTCACATAACTCATAAGCGATAAACTTCACATTAGCTTCTGGTTTTCTGGATCAGAAGCTCTTTTCTTCAGACTGTATCCTTTCTGCCAGTGCCTGAGAGTAGGCCACCTGAAGCCAGGGCATCTGCCTGTCCCCTGTCGGCACAGGTTCTGCCCCTAAATCAGTCTTCAGTAAACATCCTGTGTCAGCGCTGCATTCACAATGGTGGCTCTCACACCTACGTGGCAGTTACTGTTTGTGAAGCACTTGCACTCTAGTTTCCCATTTTTATCCTTACACCAGCCTGTGATGTAAACCAGGCAGTTGTCATCTCCAGTTAAAGAGACTGATGCTCTGCGAAGTGTTTGCCTAAGTTCAAAAGTGATAAAGCTTTATTCTTTTTTTTTTGTATTTGTTTTTCTTTCTTTCCTTTTTTTAAGAGCTTTATTCTTAAAGCTCTTTGTAGCTCTTTATAAAGAGCTTTAAAGCTCTTTATAGCTC